>JARJLU010011394.1:0-24820 GCA_030272975.1 Sparidentex hasta | reverse complement strand
TCCATGGGAACAGAGAGGGATTCTAGAATTTCTTTTTTTGTCTTGTCAGATGTTTGAGGGTGTTAGTGTTTTGTTTTTGGGTTTTTTTTGAGAGAGAGAGTTAATGATGTTGGTCAAAGAAGTGAGGGGGCTGCTGAGACGCTTTTTCAGATTCAATATAATAATTTAATAGATTGTTTGTATAAGAAGTATTTATCAGTGGATTAATTTTGTCTTTTTTGTCTAATTTTCATCAGGATGGGCAAGCACTTCCGAACAGTGTTCTTGTTCAAATACAAGTCCTGTTCGGACTTCATAAATGAGTTCAACAGCTGTGAACCCAGGATGCTGGAGTCTCTAAAACACCTGGACGATGCTGCTGACAATCTGAACTATCTGAACCAAGTGGCAAAGACCTTCGGTGTGTTAGGCAGCTTGGTGGGGATAGGTGGAGGTTTTCTTTCCATTTGCGGTTTGGTATTGAGTCCTGCAACAGAAAGAGTACCTCGGACAAAATCGGGGGCATATCTGGGAATTTTCTGCACAGTCATCATTGTTCTTGCATTCATCATAGAGTTGTATTGGGAATACAAACAAAAAAAGGCCAGTGAACTCTTCCAGAGCTTTATGAAGGGCATGCAGAGTCTCCAACTTTGTCCGAAGGAGAAGACCAATCACCAACTGGCCCAAATACAAGAAAGTTGTGTTGTGGAAGAAAGCATGGTGTTAAGCAAAGTTCGCACTTTAGTTAAATCTCTTGACTTTGTTGCTGACATTGAAGGTACTTCAGATATCCCATATATTTGTCAGACAGCAGTCAAAGGACATTTTAACATTATTCAACATCTATTTTTGGTTGGAGCAAATGTTCTTTCCCTTGCAACGGATGTCGTCTTCATCTTTAGGCATTGCTGCAGTCTGATCAAATGCAGCGAGACTGAAGCCTCAAAGATCATCACAGCCAGAGCTGCACTTTGGAGATCACAGGTGGACTCATGGAAGAAGATCCATGACTCTCTGTGTGAAGGTCAGAGAGCATCAGATGAACACCAAGCTGTCCTGGATAAGCTATTTAACCAGGGAGAGCAATAGAGAGCAATGACTCCACAAATGAAATATCCATCTGATCAAGTGGATGAAAAATGAAATAAGAGTGGCAACTCAATGTTTTTTGTATCTGATTATATTTTTATTTTTTTGTAACTCTGAGTAATATGAATAAATCATGTCTGAAAAACGAATCTAACTAATATGTAAATTAATGATCATCAGCATAGAAAATCATTTAAATCCATCTATGCTTAATCAGCTGTATTTCTAATGACAAACATGATTCATTGCATCGCTGTATATTAACTTCATCACATGGGCAGTATGAGTGTTGTCACTATGAAGCTTGTCTCAAAACATAATGCTCGTGTATCATTCAAAAACAGATTCTTTGTTGAGTAAGTGAACATCTTTTACTATAAAGCTGCAATGTGTTGCATTTTGTAATTATTCTATATATATCTGGCTATATTAAAAACATTTTCTGTCTCATAACAAATAGACACATAGTGACAAATGTATATTAGTACTTGGATTTTTGTTGATTTGTTTCAAACAATGTGGAATTGTGTTTTCCAAAGCTGTAGTGTCATTAGAGGTGTCTGCTTTACCTTCATATTTGCAAAGTCTAATTTTTGTAATTTTTTAATTTTGCAATGTTGCGGTATCAATGTTTTCAATCATTTTACAACCTGAATATTTCACTGGTTATTTTTCTGTAGGTTGTTATTTTCACAAGGAAAGACCGTTTGAGTTCATTTACATGATATCAAAAAAAAAAGTACAAAAACAATGTGTGTACTAAACTTTACAATCAATAAAGAGGATTCTTCCATCTCTTGTAAAATGTGGTTCACCAATTTAGGAAAGTTCCTCTGTAAAAACATAGGTGTTACGTGTGGCCAGGTCAATGCCCTGTGGGTGTGTCCTCTGTCTTCGCCCTGCTCTGCCTTCCTGAGCTCAGGTGTGGGCAATCACCTGAGCAGGTAAAAGGAGGCAGTATCAGGGCGGCTCTCTCTCTCTCTCTCTCTCTCTGATTACAGGTGTGTTGCAGGAGGAGGGCGGCTGCGCTGCCCTCACAGTCTTTTGCTGTTTCCCACTTTGTTGTTGATTTGAGTTTGGGTTCAGTTCCCTGGCCTATTAGAGTGCCAGGGCTTTGTTGTTTTAATTTGGGTTTGAGTTCCTGGTAGTCCTGTTTTTGTATCTTTTTGTTTTCTTTCTCTACTTGGGTTAGTAGTTTTGATTAGGCAGCTTCAGTTGGGAGGATTCCCCAGATGCGACGGTCATGGCTGGTCTGGGGTCTCTTCTCTCTTTTTTTTCAGTTTGGCCAGGAACTCTTGCCCTTTTTCTTTTGTTAAATAAAAACATTTAAAATTGACTTTGAGTCAGCGTCCTTTATATGTTACTGGCCTCTTTTTGTTCGAGTCTTTGTTGTTGTTCAATTTGGGGCCGTCACAATGGGTAAGAACTCTGTTCTGTAAGGAGTTCATCCTGAGGATGTTTTGTAACCTCCACTGCATGACCTCACCTGGGGATATGTGTTCTGACAATTGTCTATGTATACGACATTACCTATGGAAATGTACGTATGTTGGTGCCGGTGCCTGGAGTGTACGCTGCGCTCTCATTGTTCCAGCGGAGCCAAGCTCTGTCCTTTCGTCCGTTTCCTTTAACTCTGGTCGCCCCACCGTAGGTCGTCGAGGGTGCTCGCTGCAGGTCATTCACTAGGTCCCCCCGTGTTACACGGTAATGAGCAACATACTGGTAATGAGTGGAGGATCGAGGAGCCTCTTAAAGAAGAAGTTACAGGTCTGTGAGAGCCAGAAATCTTGCTTGTTTGCAGGTGACCAAATACTTATTCTACCAAGGAATTTACCAATTAATTCATTAAAAATCCTACAATATGATTTCCTGGATTCTTTCCCCCCATTCTGTCTCTCATAGTTGAAGTGTACCAAAGATGAAAATTACAGGCCTCTCTCATCTTAAGTGGGAGAACTTGCACAATTGGTGGCTGACTATATACTATTTTGCCCCACTGCATAAGATTAGATGTCTTAATGTCAACGATAATCAAACAGTCACATGATCCCTGGATTACATATGCTGTTTGAGCTTGCTATAAAACAACTGATACAAAGAGCAAAATAGATTTAATTTCACAGCAAACATCTTCTTTACAGCCGATACCTTCTCATTAGAAAAAGTAATCGATTAGATTAGATTATATAGACTTTATTTATCCCACAACAGCTCAAGATGCAACAAGTACATGAAAAAGAGTCAAACTGACACCAGCTATAAATAAATGTTTTTCTCGGTCTATGCTGTGACTTCCATTTTTAGTTCTAACTTTACGTGCTTAAACATTAGAATCCTCTGCGTTGCTTTCATTTTCATATCAGCGTGGTCTTATATAAAAAGCCATCTGCTGCACAGTGTACAGCAGAAGGAAGACTGCTGTGTGCAGAGCACACTAACAGTGAGTTTTGGTTTTACATATTTGACTCACAAAGAACATTTTGTCTCACTATCTTAAACAAAAACTGTTACAGGATGAAAAACTTACTGACTTATTTTCCTTTTGCCACCATAGCTATAAGCATATAACAGAGCTACAAGGAGTCATAGACAGTGTGCCAATTATTTATTTATTTTATTTTATTTTATTTATTTTTTTGTATTAATAATGTGTAAAACAGGCTCTGACATTAGAAAGGATAAATGAAAAATGAATCCATAATATAAAGAGTAACATCATCTTCCCCTAATCTGAATTTATTATAACAGGACAGGACCAAGTCAGGGGAAACAAAAAAAATACTGGAGACTCAAAAACTTTAAAATTCTGCCACAGCAGCTTGGGAGTGGTTTATATGTAAGAGATAAACAAACACAATGTATGAGTACATTGAAGTTCACAACATGTTGCTTACTTAATACAACAAACAGAAATTTGTATTTAAAGTATGAAAACATTTTAAAATCTTGACCTTTATTCTTTTTCTCTCCACAGCTGGTAACAAGGAAACCAGCAAGGAGTCGTAGACAGTGAAGACAAACAGATGTCGGGGAAAAGGTAAAAAATATTCAAGTTGTTGCTTTTCAGACTAAAGACTTCATTCACAGCAAAGCCAAAAATATAAGCACAGCCTAATACGTTTTCTGTAGTTTTAGAAGTTAAAACATTGATGACTCCAAATGTTCAGAAAGTAGCCTTCAGTTCACCTGCAGTTATTGATGAACTCATCAAAGAAAGATCGTATTGTATTGTTTGGACATGCATGCAGCAGTCTGTGAGAAGACAGGCCTAGACAAAACTCTTAAACCACTTCCTGGAAACACGTTTGGTTAAAGATGATGACTTTATAAGAGCATTCTCATAACTTACCAAGAGTCTTTCCACTGAGAGCTCACAGCACTGCAGCTTAAGAAAACACATGCAAGTAGACAAAACACAAGCAAATTAAGAAAATATTTTCATCAGTTTGACAACACATGCGCAGCCTTTAGAAAATGTGCTGCAAAGACCGCAACACAACAGAAGTGTTTCTGGAGCCATGCTGGAAAAAACAGCATAGACCAGCATATATTGTGTTTTGATGCTGGTATGCTGGTGTGTCAACAATTTATTTCACATTGCAGAGTATGTGGAGGAGTGCATTTGGCTGTGAAAATCCAATACAGGGCACAGAATCAGTGAGGTTGTCACAGAACACCAAGTTTATTGAATACAAGCTTCAAACCTGCAAGATTTTGGGCTCATTTGAGGGCACCTGAAACAAACGGCACTATAAATGCAACACTTTGTTTGTTGCTTCCATTTCTCTCACAAGTTTAAGTTATGGATTTTATATAGTTTTTCTTTTGTATGTACACAAAATAATTTCTTCTGTCAGATGTTGAGCACACATTTGTCAAAATCCTGTAAAATAAGCCATCCAGCTGACAGGTGTGGCAAATCAAGATGCTGATTGAACAGGACTCACGCACAGGTGTTCATGGGCAGGGAACTTCCCATGCCGGTACATGGGATGCTGGTGACCAGCATACCAGCACCAGCATGGGATGCTGGTAATTGGATGCTGGTGACCAGCAAGACTATGCTGGTAGGCCATCAAAATTAACAGGACGTTGCTGGTGGACAAGCTTCTTCATGCTGGTCCATCAGCACCAAACCAGCACTAACCAGCATATGCCAGCATAGACCAGCATGGAAATCATGCATGACAAATATTAATCTAGAAACAATTTTGTCTTATTTCACAGACAGGAGCTACAGGAGGCTTTGTGCCGATACACCACAGATACCCTCACCGACATTAACACAGTGAGTGGATTCTGTGAGGGGATCTCTGCATGGAAGGATGCAAGGGAGAACGAGTTGAACAAGCTGAATGAAATCAAAGAAAAAGCTGAAAAAGTTGACCTGAGCTTCAGCCGTGTTACCCGGTCAGAGAAGAACGATGTAACCCCAGAGACTACATACAGCAGCCGTGAGGAGCTGCTGACTGTTGTGCTTGCAGACACTCTGGAAGGTCTGAAGAAGCTCGACCACTTCCTGGAGGCAGTGGAGAAGCTGGCGGTCACCTCACTTCATGTGTTCATGGAGGAGAACCAGATGTTACACCTGCCCAAAGGGATCAGCTTTGAACATGTTCAGGTTGTCATCATTGCTGCACGACTAATCGGCCCTCTCCTCCTCGAGTTTAAAAGAGATGCAAGTGTCTTCTTCCTCCCCAAACTTCAGAATGTGGAAGTGCTCTCACACCAGCTGGACAAATACACAGAGACCACCCGGATAATCTGTGAGATGTTGGAGAACAGGTCTTATTATTTTTTGTTATTGGCACACCTTGCTTTTGAGCTTTTAAATATGAATCTGAAATAATAAATAATTACTTAAAACCAGAAAATCATTATTTAAAAGGTAAAAATGTATAAGTGGTAAAAATCGCTCTATATACCATCAGTGATCTTTTAGAGTGCTTGGTCAGTACGCCATGTCCCATGCAGTTAAAGAGAATAATAAACGTTCTGGTATCCCTGCCCATTTTATCCAATCAGGACAGAGAAATCCATAAAGAAGCGCTCCTGTCTGCTCGTGAACACGTTAACAGCAGGATGTTTGCTTCTGTTTGCTGCTGTGTGTGATGATCACTGCTGTGCATTGATGTGGTGATGTAAAGAGGAGGAAGTAGAATGCTAACTGCAAAACGGACAGGTAGTTAGCTAAAATGCAAAACAGCTTCAAAGAAATTCAAGTAGAATAGTCAAACATGCTTTTCTCACTAGCAATTAATATTATTAATTAGATAGAATAAAATAATTAACATGCTGCAAGCTTTGCTGTTTGGCTAACTTCCTGTCCCTTTTACATTTGCAATCCCCTCTTTTGTTTTTTTCTGCATGAGCAGGGGGAGGAGAGAAATGTGTTACTGACCAAACACTCTATTACAGTGATTACTGTTGGAATATAGAGCTTATTTTAATTTTTAAAAGTGTGCTCTCAGCAACTTTAATTGTTTTCATTTCAGTCAGTGCCACCTGATGACTAAAAAACATCCAGCAGACCTCGGAGGGAATCCGTCTGAAGATGACATACAAAGAATTCACATTAGTCAGCATTTTGAATTGAGGTAAGTACTACCTCTAAGTAGTTAGTTTGGGCCATATGATATTAAATATTTGTATGTAAATAATATCATATGGCCAAAACTCTGTGCTCAGGTTGTCATCATACAAGATATTAAAAGCAATTGTTCCCTTTCAGACAAAATCTCCAGGGAACAGCTACAGAAACTGTGGTGAACCTTGATGTGAATTTGTCTGAAGATGAAATACACAGGATGCTTGACCACATTAATCAGCTTCACAAAACCAGGTGAGTATTATCCATGTAGGTTTGTTTAGGATAATATATTATATGTTTTATATGTTTATACACATACACATACAGGACAGAGCCTTCTCAGTAGCTGCCCCCTTCCCTGATCTTAAAGAATGCCTAGGCTATGGGCTGTCAGTACATTTTTACATTTTAATGTAAATTGTTGGTTGGTCAAAGAACTGAAGGGTTGCTGAGCAATGCAGATAATAATTTAATTAAGCATTGATTGGTAAGTTAATTTTATCTTTCCTCTTCATCAGGATGGACCAGAACTTCAGACTGGTGTTCTTGTTCCAGGATGTTTCATGTTCTGGCTTCATCGATGAGTTCAAAGCGCGACAAACCAGGATGCTGCAGTTTCTAACAGACCTGGAGGAGGGGGCTGTTCAGCTAGACAAGATGAATAAGGGGGCAAAGATCTCCAGTGTGGCAGGCAGCTCAGTGGGGGCAGTTGGAGGTATACTTTCCATTGTTGGTTTGGCATTAATTCCTGTAACAGCAGGAGTGTCTCTAGGTCTGACAATTGGTGGGGCAGCACTGGGAGTGACCAGTGGAGTCAACAGTGTTGTCACCACTGCCACAGAGATTGGAGTAAACCGTACACAACAAAAGAAAGCTAGTGAAGTTTTTCAGAGCTTCATGGAGGATGTTCAGAGTCTCCAGGGTTGTCTGGAGGAGGTCATGGGTCAAATACGCTCCGACATAGATGCAAATGACATAGATTTAGTTGTTGGAGTTGGCAAGGTGCTCGGTAAAGTTGGTACTGTTGGAAAAGGTATTGATTCGCTTGTGGATGCTGCCTCTGCCTTGAAGTTGTTGAACAGTGAGAAGGTGATTGTAAGTGCTGGCAGGGTGGGGGCTCAGGAAAGCAAAGCATTAGGCAATGTGCCCAGGGTGGCCTCAGATATCCCAGATATCGGTCAGGCAGCAGCCAAAGGGTCCCTTGCTCTTACTAAGTCAGCCAGAGCAGGGTTCATTGCACTCAATGCTCTTTTCCTTGGTGTGGATCTCTTCTTCATCTGTAAGGACGGCTACAGTCTGTCTAAAGGCAGCGAGACAGAAGTCTCAAAGTTCATCAGAGCCAGAGCTGCACTTTGGAGCTCAGAGATGGACTCATGGAAGAAGATCCATGACTCGCTGTGTAAAGGTCAGAAGACATCAGAGGAACACCGAGCCGTCCTGGACAAGACATTTTATCCAGAGAGAGCGATCAAGAAGAATTAATCCCTGTGCAAAGTTCTGCGAACATCGAAGAACGAACATGCTGTTCTGGACAATCCATCTGATCCAGAGAAGGAGATCCTGACAAAAACGATGATGATGATGTGAAAACAATATTAAAAACATAAGGTTGTGTAGTGCAGTAATGCTGAGTGAGAGTCCTGTATTTGTGGCAACACTCACAATGTGCCTTTTCGAAAATCTAAACGTCTTTAGATGCATTTTATATAAATCCCTGATCATCTTCAATCATTCATTGTATATTTTGGAGATACTTTATTAGCTTTGATAATTATAATTCTTATTATTCTTCACTGTAATTTTTCAAATGATTATATCACCAGAATGTCTGTTTAATAATGTAACTTTCTTCAGTTATGTTTACTTTAGTATGTACACATGACATTTACTTATACAAGCTTTAACTGATTAACATTGTATGTGAAACTAATATTATTTGCTGTTTCTTTGCTGTTAAGATACGAGCTGCCATTTGTAGCCATACATAATTTGATTACTGATCTGAAGATATATATGACGTCAATTCATCAATTCATACCAGCAACAGGGTTGAATGTTCATTTTTTGTTTTACATAACTTTACATTTTATAGGAGGGAACTGTGTACCTGTTAAGATTTATCTTTGAAGTCTTCTATTGTTGCAGTGCTTTAAATTTATAATGTAATCTTGCCTCATTTTCTGTATCACCCATTTAAACATGTAACTTACTGTGTTCTGTATTGCTGTCGAGATTAAAAAGATGTATTAACGTAAATAAATCATGGATGAATTGAAACTCTGATCACACGTTTAATGCATTTAACGTAATAAACAGGTTTCAAAAGCAACAGTAAAATGTCTTGTGTTCGTGATTCTTTTTTTGTTTCAAGGCCTCTATCTTTAGATGAGGAGCTTCATACATTAACAGGATAATAGTGACCTTCATACACATTTATTAAATGGTGCTGACATCATTCTGTAATGTGTATCTGAACACTGGAGCTGAATATGAAGTCTCCAATCAACCACGATCAAACTTTATTGTCATTATACGACACAAGATTTAACAATGAAGTGCAGTCATGGCTGTATCAGCATCAGGATATCAGCTTGGAGTAAATTAAGGTTTGCCAATGTTAGATAGATAGATAGATAGATAGATAGATAGATAGATAGATAGATAGATAGATAGATAGATAGATAGATAGATAGATAGATAGATAGACTTTATTGACCCCAAGCTGGGAAATTACAGGATTACTTTCATTTTTAGTTTGTTTGCCTAAACAAAAATTGTAAAAAAAATTCCATGCACCTTGCACTGCTTTCACTTTCAGTGCAGTGTCGTCTTACAGTGACAAGCCAAGGAGAAGCAGGAAGAAGACTGCTGTGCACAGTGTGCTCTGAAAATAAGATTTAGTTTTACATATTTGACTCACAGGAATCAGGTTGTGTGTTTAGATGCAGTTTGCTTCTTTACAACAAAGAGCAGTCTGTCTAACTATCTTAATTTAGGGAAAGTCAAAAGACATAACGAAGTCACATTTACTAAATGTGTGCTGTGAAAACCAAAACATCTGCTGGCAACATGATTTGACTTTAAAGTGTCTCTAGAGAAATATAACAGATGGGATGCATTGTTTGCTGTGGCTAATTTTGGAGTTTAAGAGATTAAAATCTTGATGACTTCAAATGTTCAGAAACTAGACTTCAGATCACTTACAGTTACTGATGAACTCAACAAAGAATATTATATTGTATTGTAGGGACATGTAGCTGTCTGTGAGAAGGCAGACCTTTGCATAACCCTGAAACCACAAACCACTTTCTGAAACAAGGGTTGGTAAAGATGATCACATTATGAAATCCTTCTCATAACCTACCAGGAGTCTTTCCACTGTCCCTGAAAACTTGACACATAAAACTGATAGTACAGTAATGATGAGTGGACAAAAGTCATGGCAGGTTACAGAGTTTCATTATCTTTAAGATTTGTTTTGCAAAACAGGATGAAAATATCAAGTGAGGCAGGAATCATTTTAGAGGTTGCAGTTTGTGGTGCTGTTGAATAAACAAGAGAGAGATGTTCACCTCCGAAGCAAAAACAGAACATTTTGACCTTTATGAAGGAAGGATTTACTGAAGAACTGTTGTAATGCATTAGTTTTAGCTGGGTGTATCTGACAAACTGGCAACTGAGTGCATAAGGTAGCATCTTTATTTTGACCAAATTAAACGTTATGTAACCATCATGCAGGAGCTGATGTGTACACTGAAATATTTTGAGCTTCCTCTGTCCACCAACACTGTTCATCGAGATGCACGACGCGTGTCTGCCTCAAATACCAGCACTTGAAGTAAATGTAAGTAGTCAACTTGTGAGACACAGACTACTCTAGTAACTGCCAATTTACTGTCTTAAAACAATACGTGGTTTCCCATTATGAAAGTTAAAAAATGTATGTATGTAGAGGAGGTGGAAAGAAGGAAGTGCATTGTATTCAACAAAGAAAACCACCAACTGGGAGACCAATTTCAAAATCATGACTTCCTTATTTCGTAACCACAATAAACCATGATCACTGGTGTTACACTATAAACCCACAGATTCTGCAACCTGATCCTAGTTTTCAGCTATATAGAGCTGTGTAGGGATGTATTTTTGTGGGCTAACCCAGAAGGTGTATGACTTAAATGTTGCAAACTTTTTTACTCACTCATAGAGACCAGCCACCTAAATACGGTGGTGGTGGTGGAGGGTGGTTCTGGGGGATATAAAAGTCCGTTCTCTAACTGGGCTGGTCTCTCTTGCTTTCCTCCCATCATCTGCACCTTTTCCTGTTGTGTTGAAACTATCGTTTTGCTCCACCTACACCACACCATCTCTCACCACGATGCCACTGACAGACACACCTTTTTAACTGTTTGTCTAGTTTCTTATTTTAACTGTAATAAATTACTTGTGTTTATGTCACACTCTGCATCCTTTCCCATTTCTTGTCATGGTTTCTTGCCAGGTTATGACACCAGCTGCTGAGTTCAGTTCTCACATGAAACAATGATTCTCAAACCAACAATGAATAAATGGCTTTCTTGGTCCATCCTTACTTTCATTTTTATTTTTGCCGCCTAAACACGTCTAAAAATTTCCATCCACTCTGCACTGCTTTCACTTTCATTTCAGTGTGGTCTTATAAAAGCAGGAAGGGGAATCAGGAGGAAGACTGCTCTCAAGATAAGCTATTTCCAACATTTGACTCAAGTTGTACGTTTAGATACAGAGCATTCTGTCTTGATAATGAATGTTAATGTTACAGGATGAAAAACTTTTAATCCTGACTTATTTTCCTTTAGCCACCACATGTATCAGCCTACAATAGAACTACAAGGAGTGACAAGTGGAGACAAACAGCAAAGGTAAGTTTTTAGTAGTATTTATGTATTTTTTATTAATATGTGTAAAAACTTACAGGCACAACTTTAAACTGGAGAACTAGAAGCTCTGACATTAGAAAGCAGGAATGTGAAATGAATCCATGATAAAAACAGTTACATCTTCTCTGTGGTATCTGAGTAACTGGCAATTTATAGTAACAGGCCAGGACCAAGTCAGAGGAAACTTAAGAGTACTAGAAACTCAAAAACTCTATCAAGTACTTAAAATTCTGCCAAGGCTTGGTTGTGATGAGCAAAAACCATGTATGTGTACATTGAAGTTCTCCATAAAACATTGCTCACTTAATGCAACAAAACAGAAATCTGTGTTTAGAAGTCTGAAGTCTGAAACATTTTAAAATCTTGACTCTTTTTTTTTCTCCACAGTTGATAACAAGGAAACCAGCAAGGAGTCGTAGACAGGGTGCCAAGTGAAGACGAACAGATGTCGGGGAAAAGGTAAAGAGTATTTATCTTGTTGCTTTCCAGATTAAAGACTTTATTCACAGTGAAGCTTTAAATATGAGCACAGCCAAATAAGATAAAGTTAGGTGAAACGTCTAATGCTTTAAGGATGTTGAAGTGTCTTGTATTCAACAAATAAAACAGCCTACAGGGAGACCAATTTCAAAATCATGACTCCCTTATCTCACACTTTCACAAAAAGCCTTTGGGAATATAATCTCTATGGCAAACACAGATTTATGATACTAACACATGTTGTTCAGCAGGATCATTTTCGCAGATGAGCACCACTTTTGAGATTTTTGAAGCGTAAATGACATTGCTTGAAGTAAAAAGCTAATGTTAGGCAATAAAAAGAATACAGTTACGTCTGAACTTGAGTGATAACACATTGCAAGGTCAAGCAAAAGTTTTTTGAAATTTCTTCCATGTGTAATTTTTTTCTTTTTTAATAATTTATTTCTTTGTTTGAATCAGTTTTTGCAAACTCTTTGAAGACTGATCAGTTGGTCACATTTCACATGTCAGACATGACAAAGATTAATCTAGAGGCGATGTTGTGTTGTTTCACAGACAGGAATTGCAGGAGGCTTTGTGCCAATACAGCACAGATACCCTCACCGACATTAACACAATGAGTGGATTCTGTGAGGGGATCTCTGCATGGAAGGATGCAAGGGAGACCGAGTTGAGCAAGCTAGAAGATATCAAAGACAGAGCTGCCAAAGTTGACCTAAGCTTCAGCCATGTTACCAAGTCAGAAACAAAAGCTAAGGCTCTGGGGGAATATGTGAAAAGCAAGATGACCTCCAATTATGCAGACAGCAAGCGTGCAGAGCTGGAGACAGAGCTGGCTGCTGTGTTGGCAGACACTCTGAGAGGTTTCGAGGAGCTCGACCACTTCCTGGAGGCAGTGGAGAAGCTGGCGGTCACCTCACTTCATGTGTTCATGGAGGAGAACCAGGTGTTACACCTGCCAGGAGGGATCAGCCTTGAACATGTTCGGATTGTCATCACCGCTGCACGACAAATCTGCCCTCTCCTCCTCAAGTTCAAGAGAGATGCAAGTGTCTTCTTCCTCCCCAAACTTCAGAATGTGGAAGTGTTGTCATACCAACTGGACAAATACACGGAGACCACCCGTATAATCTGTGAGGATTTAGAGAAAAGGTCTTATTACCTCTCAAGCTTTTAAATATGAATCTGAAATAATAAACAACTTCTTAAAACCATAACAATTATTACTTTAAAATAACAATGTAAGCTGAAAGTGGTTATGTGCTTATTTTGATTTCAAAAATTAGATTTCATCAACTTTAACTGTTCCCATTTCAGTCAGCGCCTCCTGATGACTAAAAAACATTTGGCAGACCTCAGTGGGAATCTGTCTGAAGATGACATACAAAGAATTCTTTGTCACATTAATCAGCATTTTGAATTAAGGTAAGTATGACCTCTGCATGGTTAGTTTGGGTCATATATGTTACATATTATATATTATATTATACATGCACTCAGGTTGTTAACATACAAGTTATTAAGAGCGAATGTTCCCTTTTTAGACTACGTTTCCAGAGAACAGCTACAGAAACTGTGGTGAACCTTGATGTGGATTTGTCTGAAGATGAAATAGAAAGAATGCTTGATCACATTAATCAGCTTCGCAAAATCAGGTGAGTGTTATACATAAATATTATCCACGTATGTCGGTGTGGGGTAATATATTACATTATATATTGATTGATTTTGATTTGATTTGAGTGTTAACTCATTCTACATTATTACATTACAAATACATCCAAAATACATTTAAAGGGAACATTTTGCTCAATTTTGATGAAATATGTTGTTAAGAAGAATTATTGGTAGATGGAACCACTTTAATTGTTCATCCACATAATTGCTAGCCCAGTTATTAATTGGCACAAACCTGGTGATCAAACAATGAGATCTATAGTGCAAACACTACAGATCCCATATTTTATATATATTTTATATATATTTTATTACACTGTTGTTAAAGGGCAGTGACGACACAACTGTGAATGAATTAGTACAGTACAGTACAGTAGTACAGTGATGACAATGACTGACTGAGGAGGCCCTCTGCTATGGGCTGTACGGTCCCTGTACGAACAGAGCAGGAATCTGGTTCGCATTGCCGGCAGTAAGTCAGACCTGTTCCCAGTGCATACTGGACTCCAGCAGGGCTACCCTTTGTCACTGGTTCTGTTCATTATTTATATGGACAGAATTTCTGGGCGCAGTCAGGGCCCAGAGTATCAATCTGTCAATTTACCGGTCAATCTACGTTCCTACCCTCACCTATGGTCATGAACTTTGGGTCGTGACTGAAAGAATAAGATCCCGGCTACAAGCGGCCGAAATGAGTTTCCTCCGCAGGGTGGCGGGGCGCTCCCTTAGAGATAGGGTGAGGAGTTCTGTCACCCGGGAGGAGCTCGGAGTAGAGCTGCTGCTCCTCCACATCAAGAGGAGCCAGCTGAGGTGGCTCGGGCATCTATATCGGATGCCCCCAGGGCACCTTCCTCAGAAGGTTTTCCTGGCATGCCCCACTGGGACTAGATCCCAAGGAAGACCCAGGACACGCAGGAGTGACTATGTTACTCGGCTGGCCTGGGAACACCTTGGGATCCTCCCGGAGAAGCTAGAGGGAGTGTCCGGTGAGAGGGAAGTCTGGGCGTCCCTGCTCAGACAGCTGCTCCCATGCCCCGGCCCTGGGTAAGCGAAAGAAAATGGTGGATGGATGGTCAAAAAACTGAGGGGTTGCTGAACAATCCAGATAATAATTTAATAAAGCATTGATTGGTAAATTAATTTTGTCTTTCCTCTTGATCAGGATGGACCAGAACTTCAGACTGGTGTTCTTGTTCCAGGATGTTTCATGTTCTGGCTTCATCGATGAGTTCAAAGAGCGACAACCCGAGATGCTGCAGTTTCTAACAGACCTGGAGGAGGTCGCTGTTAAACTAGACAGTATGAATAAGGGGGCAAAGATCTCCAGTGTGGCAGGCAGCTCAGTGGGGGCAGCTGGTGGTGTCATTTCCATTGTTGGTTTGGCATTAATTCCTGTAACAGCAGGAGTGTCTCTAGGTCTGACAATAGGTGGGGCAACAATGGGAGGGATCAGCGCATTAAACACTTTTGTCACCACCGCCACAGAGATTGGAGTAAACTATACAAAAAAAAACAAAGCCAGTGAAGTCTTCCAGAGCTTCATGGATAATGTTCAGAGTCTCCAGGGTTGTCTGGAGAAGGTCATCAAGAAACAAATCACAAAAATGGAGGCAAGTGAGATGGAAGTGCTTGCAGAAATACGCAAAGTGATAAGTAAGGGTCATGTGATCAGGAAATTTGTTGATGTGCTTATTGATGCTACCTCTTCTTTGAAGTTATTTAAAAGTGAGGTGATTGCAAGTGCTGGCGGGGTGGTGAAGGGAGGCACAGCATTACGTAACGTGCCCAGGGCGGCCTCAGATGTCCCTGAAATCAGTCAGGCAGCAGTCAAAGGGCCTCTTGCTCTTACTAAGTCAGCCAGAGTAGGTTTAATTGTAACCAATGCTCTTTTCCTTGGTGTGGATATTTTCTTCATCTGTAAGGATAGCTACAGTCTGTCTAAAGGCAGCGAGACTGAAGTCTCAAAGTTCATCAGAGCCAGAGCTGCACTTTGGAGCTCAGAGATGGACGCATGGAAGACGATCCATGACTCCCTGTGTAAAGGTCAGAAGACATCAGAGGAACACCGAGCCGTCCTGGACAAAGCATTTTATCCAGAGACAGCAATAGAGAGCAACAACTAGAGAAATCACATATCTGTCACAAGAGGATGAAAAAATGAAATATAAGTAGGTCTCTGTGGTGAATTGGTGGTGACTCAATTTTTTTGTATCTCATTTTTTTTTTTTCAGTGTAACTGAGTAATATGACTAAATCATGTCTGATAATGGAATCTAACTAATATGTAAATCACTGATCATCAGCATAGAAAATCAGTTAAATCTATCTTTGAGGAATTCTTAATCAGCTGTATTTCCAATGACAAACATGATTCATTGCATCTCTGTATATTTACTATTACATGGTCAGTATAAGTGTTGTCACTATGAAGCTTGTCTCAAAACATAATGCTCGTGTATTATTCAAGAAAAGATTCTTTACTGAGTGCGTGAAAATATCTTACTTGCATGTATTTTGTAATCATTAAATATATCCCTGACTATTAAGAAAAAAATTGTTTGTCTCACAAAAAATAGAACTTAGTTTTTAGATGAACTTCTTTTTCTGTATCTGAAACATAGTAGCAGATGTATATTAGTACTTGGATGGTCATTGATTTGTGTCAAACAATGTGGAATTGTGTTTTCCAAAGCTGTGGTGTCATTAGAGGTACCTGCTTTACCTTGTCTTTAAGTGTCATTTTTGACTGACATCATTTATATGATATCAAACAAATAGGGGTGAAATAAATGTACTAAACTTTACAGTCAATAAAGAGGATTCTCTCATCTCTTGTAAAATATGGTTCATCAATTTAGAAAAAGTTCTTCTCAGACAAAGAAAAGGTTTTTTGTCACATCCACACAAAAATAGCTGATGTCTACAAACCTGTTGTAAACATGTATTTTACACCATAATATGACTGATAAACAAGGATACAGATTTAAAGACCTGTATACAAAGTCAATATCATGTGAACACAGCTAAAACAAGGTCCAACTACTAGTTATGGAAACATTTCATAAAAGAATACAATGCATGAAACTCATGGTGGTCTTACAGAATAGTTAGGCATTTGCCAAATAGAAAGCTACATCATCGGGGTACGATGATGAAATGGTGTGTTAATCCATCAAATCGATACTGAAATATTTCTCCGCTGCTAACACAACTCAACTTCACTCTTGTTTGGCAGTGTATACCCAGCTGGCAGTATTTCAGATATAGACCTATTAAGCAATAGACCAGTCATAAACTTGCAGAAGTCCAAAGTCCGGCCATTGTACCAGATGTTGACGCTCTCATTCCATATGAGAACATTCTCCTATTTTTTGCTTGTGATTCAGAAGTAATATGGAGCAGATCACAGATTATCTCTTCAGGTACAAAAACTACAACTTTCCCATCAAATACACAACTGCAGAGTACATCGACTCACTGCAGAGCTTTGAAATACGAGATAGTGACATATTCCTTGTCACCTATCCAAAGTCAGGTGAGTGCAGCAAACCCTTCAGAGCTCTAGCACTGTTTTTGCATTTATAGTTTTGTTGTGGCCTGAAACAGATTAACTGATCAGTCATGTTTCATGTTTGTCCCCCCTACAGGAACCATATTTACTCAGCAGATCATCATCTCCATCTGTGAGTTAGCCGGAGGTCTCAATGAATATCCAAACAACTTTGAGCAGATGCCGTGGCTGGAGTTTCTGGAGGGTCGAGAAGATTACTCCCTACGACCCTCTCCACGACTCTTCTCTTCTCACCTCACCCCGGCTCTCATGCCTCCAGGACTGAAGGACAAGAAGGGAAAGGTCAGTATTTGTGGAGGATCAATCAATCCTGCCAATAAAATGACAGTTTGAAAAATAAAGTGAGAAAGCTCCACATTATAAATCTCAACAAATTTGAGCACAAATCTGTTCAAATTTGAGTAGTGTGTATTTGGCTAGATCCACCTGACCTGACAGGTGTGGCACATGCTGATTAAACCACATGGTTATTGCACAGGTGTGTTTTGGACTGCTCACAAGAAATGGCCACTATAAAATGTGCAAGTATATCTTACAACATAATCCCACTGATATTGCGAGTTTTGAGAGATGATTGCTGTTTGTTTTGATGTCAGATTATCTATGTGATGCGAAATCCAAAGGACAACATCGTCTCCTATTACCACTTCAGTAATGTCTGGGCCGATATAGAGACTCCCGAGAGCTTTGACCACTTTCTTAAGAACTATTTGACAGGCAAAGGTGAGATACCTCAGAGTCCGGGTCCTGATGATCAGATTACGTAACTAAGTTTTTGAATGCAAAAAAAGTCTGGATTGTGTTTGTATTGAAAGCCCCTGCAGACAGAGTGCTTAATCATGAAGATTTGCATCAACAATTTAATAGTAAAAAACTGTTTCAAACTAAAAATATTTAAAAATCTTACATGTTGGTTGAATTTACAAGATGTTGGATTTAATATATGCAACAGACACTTCATTTAAATTCCACATCCATTAACTTTTCCATAATACAGTTGAAGCGTCATCCTGGTTTGACCACATCAGGGAGTGGCATTCAGTGAGAGACCAGTACAACATCCTCTTCCTGACCTATGAGGACATGATATTGGTAAGATCTGTCCCCACAGCTGGACTGTGAAATGATGCTGGTAAAGAAGTGACGAATTCTATGAAATCCATTCAATGCTGTTTTCCTTTTAGGACCTGAAGGCGGCCGTGACCAAGATCTGCACGTTCTTGGGTAAAAACCTGAGTGAAGCAGCCATTGAGCAAGTTGTAGAAAAATCTACTTTCAAGAACATGAAGAAAGACGTAAAAGCAAACTACAAGTTTCTGCCAGAAACCAAGTTGAAGGGAGACTTCATGCGTAAAGGTAACTTTGCAACAGAACTGTAGACACCTGCTCAGAAACACATGTACAGATACGAGCTGTAGTTTTTGTTTCTTCATTACAGGTCAGATCGGTGACTGGAAGAACATCTTTACTGCAGCTCAGAGTGAAAGAGTTGATCGACTCCTTCAGGAGAGACTCGGCGACATGTCTCTGAAGTTCATCTTTGAATAAGCAGAGCAGCCACACCCGACATGAGCACTGTGTCTCTGAGCGTCTTTCACAACATATACATTAGCAGAGGTTGAATAGTAATAGATTACATGAAATCAGTATTTTGTTATACATTTTGTTATAAGACAAAGAAAATGAATCATTTTAGAAAAATGTGTGATTAAATGATGGTTGCATTGTAAAGAATCACTTGTTTACGTCTTTTGAATATTGCAGTTTCAACTAAACATGTTTAGATGGTAACCAACGCTCTATTAAACCATGTCAGACAAACAGGGTTTCTTGGACAAGTGCTCCACTTTGTGGTTGACATACAACACAACCCTGACTGCAGCTGCTGATGTGTGAACTGCGTCACTTTAAGCAGCCTTTATGATGAAATGACTTCTGACCCACAGTTAACAGATGATTCACTCATTAAATATGTTACGGCACCCGGTGCTGTGAGTGTATTTTGTGTTGTTTTCTTTCACCCATTCAGGTGACCCCCTCCTCCTCGACGTGAGTGTGTGGATCGCACACCTGAGGCTATTTGCCATTTAGACCATGTGGTATAAAGGTGCTGCAGATGCCAGTGGGCTGGGGGCGGCACCGATATGCAGGAGGAATGTTTCAGATGGCAAGAAAATCCATTGTGTATTCCAGTAAAATAATGCAGAGTGTGGGAGAAAGGTGCTGTGATGAAAAGATGCTTCAGTTAATGTTTCAAACATTTGGTTTGTTTCTCTGTGATCAAATACTCTGTTTACATATAAGAATGTATACATGCCCCTCCTGTGATCTGCTTGAATTATGCAGAGGATTATTAATTAAAGCTCATTCTGTCAGGGAGGAAATATCTCAGAACAGACCACTGCCTTTGAAAAAAATATTCAGTAGGGTGGCTTGTTCGTTCAGGAAATATCTATCAGAGTGGACTACAACCTCAATAAGTGTAGTTATTACATATATTTCCTACTGCCTTTAAAGGCAGCATCAGGATGTCAGCTTTGAGTAAATAAAGGTGTGAACACAGTGGCACACACATATGACTTGGAACACTTTCGTTATCAATACCACACATAGGTTCAGCCTCGAAACCAAAGATATCTGAGTATCACCGGGGGAAGTTCAGTCCACAAACCAGTTGGTGAATTTGTTCTTTTGGCAGATTCAGTCTAATGAGCTGTTGATCTTGGGCACTAAAATAGACCAGATCGCCAATTTTGATCTTTTTCTCTTTTAACTACGTAGGTAATACAAAAGGAATCCAACAAGGAAGACTGCTGTGTCAGTGTGCACTCATGGTAAGCTCTGGTTTTACACTTTTGACTAGCAGGAATCAAGTTATATGTTTAATACAGTTTGCTTCTTTACTACAAAGACCATTCTGTCTTATTATCATTGGTTATGTCATCAAAAACTTTCTTTTCCTTTTGCCACTACATCTATCAGCCTACTAAACTAAACTGGAGAACTGGAAGCTCTGACATTGGAAAGGAGGACAAAGATATGAATCAATGACATGAAGAGACAGATTGTCCAGTACAAAAATATTAGAAATTCAAGAACTCAACACAACAGTATTTCTAATATCTTACAAAAGCATTCTGCTGCAGCTTTGTTGTGGTTCATGTGTAAGAAATAAAGACAAGAAAAGAAAAACATCTCCAGACAAGGTTGTTCACTTGATGTTTTAAACAAATCTGTGTTTAAAGTCTGGAAAAAAATTATCTTTTTTTTCTTCTCCACAGCTAATAACAAGATAACCCCCACAGACTTGCAGACAGCGTACCATGTGAAGATAAATGATGTCGGGGGAAAGGTAAAGAATAATTATGCAGTTAATTCACAGCAAAGCCTTAACAATTAGGAGGGCCAATTAAGATAAAGAAAAGGTGTTCCAAAAAGGTGTTTTTTCAGTGCCTCATTTTTCAGATTTATTGATTTCAACAGATAATTTCAACAGATGAATCAAAATTAGCTGATAAAAAAACAAAATCATCAACAGACGATGACCAAATACACTCTTCTGCACTCCACATGGACTGTTCTCTTCAACCAAAGTCTGCTCACATGATTGGCCAATACTACTCAGACTACAACAAACAACAGAAACCAGAAAATGTGCAATAACTATTTATTGTCATAGGATTCTCTACCCATATACAAATCTTTGTCCAGATAATACTGATTATTATAGTAATGATTATGACTGTGATTTACAATATTTACATGTAATTCTGTTAAGATTTGTTTTTGTATGAAGATGAAACAATGAATGAGAGCACAGTGAGGAGACGAGAGTGCAGCACAATCACTCCATCTGACTACTGAAGAAGACTGCTGATATCACTTGTTTGCGGCAATGAGCTTTTATTTTGGTACTTCCGGTGACAGGCAGTGTGAATTTGCATATTAGAACTATTTGGTTTCACCCATAACATTTAGAATTAACATTCAGCATTAAGATTTAACATTAAGATTTATATTTATCCATTTAACATTTATATTGAAATTTCATATTTAACATTTAGTTTTAACATATATATTTAGATTTAACATTTATATTTACATTTAACATTTATATTTAAATTGAAGATTTAGATTTAAACTTCACATTTAACATTTATATTTACATTTAACATTTAGATTTAAATTGAAGATTTAGATTGAAACTTCACATTTACATTTAACATTTGGATTTAGATTTAACATTTAGCATTTAGATTTAACATTTAGATTTAGATTTAGACACATTGTGAAACTGTATTAGACTCCCTCTCAAGAGATCAGATTAGCAGACCGCTAATTTACAGAGTTTTATCAACCTTAGAAACGACCGCACGAAAACAATACACTGCAGTAAATTAATCCAAATATAAACCGCCACCAAAAAGCCACAAATAATGTTCAGAACAGCACCAAACTTCAGCAACAGTGCAAATAGGGTCTCAGCACACAGTTTGGGGCATTAAAACTTCACTAGCTTGGCTGGATTTCTACTGAAAAGCTAACAAAATGTACCTCTCTTCTGCAGCAGTCTCGACAACTCGATTACTGAGTGCAGTAGTGTTCCATGGATCAAAGATGAAAATGTATGATTACGACTCCATGGAAAAGCAATAAAAGTTCATATGTGTCTTACCTGCCAGTTTATAACAGTTATTATCGAGGACGGACAGGGAAAAGAACAGAATTGAACATTTCTAACCACACTCGGTAATCGTCGCGACGGTCCTTCACCAACCTGGAAGCTCATGGAGGAGAGTTGAAATCTAGCTTCACAATAGAAATCCAGCTAAGCTAGTGGAGGTTAGATGCCTCTGACAGTGTGCTGAGACCCTATTTGTACTGTTGCTGATGTTTGGTGCTGTTCTGGCATTATTTATGGCTTTTTGGCGGTGATTTATAGTTGGAGTGTATTGTTGTCGTGTGGTCCTTTCTGAGGATGCTAAAGCTACGAGAGCTATCGCTCTGCAAACTTTATCTCTCTGTAGGTCTTACACAGTGTCAGGGTGTGTTAGAAACTGGATTAAATTTACACCAGAATATCCCTTTAAGATTTAACATTAAGATTTAACATTTAGTTTTAACATTTAACATTTAGATTTAACATTTAGTTTTACCATTAATATTTACATTTAACATTTATATTTACATTTAACATTTATATTTACATTTAACATTTGATATTTAGATTCAACATTTATATCTAAATTGAACTTTTATATTTACATCTAACATTTAACATTTAGATTTAAATTTAACATTTGGTTTTAACTTTTAGACTTAACATTTAACATTTAGATTTACCATTTAGACTTAACATTTATATTTGAATTGAACTTTTATATTTACTTTTAACATTTAGATTTAAATTTAACATTTGGTTTTAACATTTATATTTAACATTTAACATTTGGTTTTAACATTTAGATTTAGATTTAACATTTAGATTTAACATTTATATTTAGATTGAACTTTTATATTTACATCTAACATTCAACGTTTAGATTTAAATTTCACATTTAGATTTCCATTTAACATTCAGATTTACATTTAAGATTTAGTTTTAACATTTTTATTTACATTTAACATTTATATTTAACATTTGACATTTAGATTTAACATTTATATTTAAATTGAACTTTTATATTTACATTTAACATTTAGATTTAAACTTAACATTTGCTTTTAACATTTAGATTTAACATTTAACATTTGGTTTTAACATTTAGATTTAACATTTAACATTTAGATTGAACATTTATATTTACATCTAACATTTAACATTTAGATTTCCATTTAATATTTGGATTTACATTTAACATTCAGATTTACATTGAACATTTAGATTCAAATTTAACATTTGGATTCACATTTAACATTTAACTTTCATATTTAAATTTAACATTTAGATTCAGAACAAAGTTTACAACTATTGCTGTAAATCTGGTAAAAAGTAACATAAATAAATTGTTTATTTCTGTTTATTTTAGCATGCTCAACTTTACAATCAGCACCCCATACTAAAGTGTCAAAGTTAAAGTTTAATGCATGTAAATGTAGGCCAACTGACTGTGCTGATGCAGTTCCCACCATCTAATTCCTTTAAGAAATTATTAAGAATGACAAGCACTAGCTTTTTGCTGTTATCTTTTCTCCTGTTAACAATGGATATCAATAGGACCCTTCCTGAAAATATATCTAATGCAAGAGATATGGACAATAATTACAGTGCTTCTTTTGTATAAAGAAGTATTCCAAAGTTTATTTGGTTTTTTTTATCATTATCATTTATGGATATATATATATAGATCTACAGACAATGTTGTGTTTCCTGACAGACAGCAACTACAGGTGGCTTTGTGCCGCTACACCACAGATACCCTCACTTACTTTGACACAGTGAGAGGATTCTGTCAGAGGATCTCGTCATGGATGGATGCAAGGAAGACAGAGTTGGTCCACATGATGGACATAAAAGACAGAGCTGACAAGATTGACCTGAGCTTTAGCCATATTACCCAGTCACAGACCAAAGGTAAGGCTCTGTGGGAATATATTAAGAACAAGGTAACCATAAAGTCTGCAGACAGCAGTCGTGCAAAACTGGAGAAAAAGCTGGCAGATGTGTTAAAGTTCACTCTGGGAGGTCTGAAGAAGCTTGACTACTTCCTGGAGGCAGTGGAGAAGTTGGCGGTCACCTCACTTCACGTGTTCATGGAGGACAACCAGGCGTTACATCTACCACGAGGAATCAGCCTTGAACATGTTCAGGTTGTCATCATTGCTGCACGACAAATCTGCCCTCTACTCCTCGAGTTCAAAAGAGATGCAAGTGTCTTCTTCCTCCCCAAACTTCAGAATGTGGAAGTGTTGTCATACCAGCTGCACAAATACACAGAGACCACCTGGATAATCTGTAACATGTTGGAGAAAAGGTATCTCTTATTATTATATTTATTTGCACATAGTGTTCTTAAGCTTTAAAACATGAATTTGAAATAATTATTACTTAAAACAGAAACACCAGGGAATTTCTTAATGCAAAGAAAATATATCTAAAATGATTTACATATTGCTTCAAATACAAGATATTATAATTGTCTGTATCTATTTTAGTCAACGTCTCCTGAGCATGACGACAACAACTCTGGCAGACCTCGGTGTAAATTTGTCTGAAGAGGACACACAAAGAATTATTTGTCACATTAATCAGCAAGTTGAGCTGGGGTAAGTATTTCCTCTGTAGTGTTCATTTGGGACCAAAAAAAAAATACTAATATCAATTGTTCCTTTTTCAGACTACTATTTCAGAGAGCAACCACAAAACCTGTTGTGGACCTTGATGTGGATTTGTCTGAAGATGAAATACAAACCATGCTTGGTCACATTAATCAGCTTAATGAAATCAGGTATGTATTATTCACATACAGTTTGGGGGATAAAGTATTACCTCTACACAACCCACAAATATAT
>JARJLU010011393.1:0-45870 GCA_030272975.1 Sparidentex hasta | reverse complement strand
GGAGGCGGCAGGGAGCCCCGGCTAGGCGGGGGAGGCGGTGGAGCGGACATGCCGGGTCGGGATGGAGGGGGAGGAGGGGGCGCAGAGACTGGAGCTCTGGAGGGGGGAGGCGGTGGAGGGGCACCTCGGCCACGGGCAGGAGGAGGGGGAGGAGGGGCTGAGCTGTGGTGCGGGGGTGGGGGAGGGGGAGGAGGGCCGCCTCTGGATGGAGGGGGTGGAGGAGCTGGAAAGAAACAAAAACTTGTTAAATAAATAAATAAAAAGAAAAGCACCAATCAGAGTTCACACGGCAGTTTCAAAGAGCATCCAGATTTATTACAACAATAATGATAATTTAAAAGAGCATTATGTAGTTTAAACTTAGAAATATTCATATTTTCCTTAACTGAACAAGCTGTTCTCAGAGGAAATTAAGGTCCTAGAACATTGTTTGAAGATAGAAAGTTGGCAGGGTCCGCCACATATAAGATATAAACAAAGTGAAACAGCATGAAACTGTGGTGTCCTTTAAGGTCAGCTTGTTTACTCAGTCATGAAAACAAAGAGAGTTTGTTTACTTAGCTTGCTTTGGAATAAGAATAAATAAATCAATGAGAATCTTTCTCTTCTGATTAAAAATGTCTTGCCTTAAACTACAGAGTGCACCTTTAATCTACACATTTTTTCCACTTGAAGATCTGGATGGACTCAAAAGATTTTGCAGCATCTCTGTCAAAAAGTCTCAGCTTTCCAATCCTAGCCTTTTTTAAAGCATCACTGAGTCGTATAATTAACCCACTACTGGCAGCCTGCTCACACATTGCTCATCTTGATATCAAAAACATAATATTGGTCTAAATCTTTTATTTTCCCCCGTGATGAAGAACTACTAAAACGGATTTACCCAAAGAAGGTATTCATTTAGAAACATTCTGTTGGTTTGGTCTAATAACTGGTTATAGAAGCATAAACCACAGCTGGAGCTCACAAGTTTGGCTAAGACAGAAGTTAAACAGCAAACAATAATCATCAACATAAGAAATACTTCATGTAATAGTTAATAAAAGTAATGATTATGAGAATGTAAGCAATGCATGTCAGTTTCTCAGGTCTTCAGCTGGTACTGAAGCATCATGCAGTTGTATAAACAAACCACTGGGAGCAGCCTTCTTGCACGTAACTGCTGTTAATCTTGTTATTTAAAACGTCAGCATCATTTGTACAATATGGTGGACAAAGAGCGAGAGTTTAAAAAGGTCAGAAATCATGATGAAGCAACCGCGTAAGATTTCCGCGTCTCCAGATGAAGTAATAATGCCGCAGAGTCAGATAATCATAAAAACATCCAGCAAATAACACAGCAAAACAATCTGAACTCACTCCAGTAACTGCAAAGTCACACCCCAAATAACTGAGTTTTTTAGGTTCAACTTGACATGCACAGTCAGTCCATCATGCATAGAAACCTACCACTCCACCTGGGCGGACCTGGGGAACCACACGAGATTACATTTAACAACATTAGCCAAAACTCTGAAGTCAGGACAGTGAAGAATCTGCTCTCATTCTCTACTATCTGTCTTCCCAGCAGTGTATCCCTCTCACCTTGTCTCCGCAGCTCATTTTTGACGGCTTCTACGCCTCCTTTCTTCTCGATGAAGTCGTAGATGACCTTTGAAGTCTCCTTGTCCTTCAGCTGAGCCTCGGAGATGCCGCACATATCGAACAGGTTCTTCAGCTCTGGGTCCAAGTTATTCAGCTGGAGGCAGAAAACAGAGACAATGAGTTGATGACTGAAGGTCAGCCACTGAAGTAATCATTTTTTGGTGTTCGGGTCAGTGAAAAACTCAAATCATCATCAACTGAATGAAAAACACAGTAACTAAAACCGGCCGTAAGAGTGGCTTTGCCTTGGTGCTCTTTATGTTAAGATCTGTGATGGGATCTTACTGGTTTTAATCTGTATTTATGAGCTTTGCAGCTCAGTAACACATTATGTGACTGACATGTTGAGTAAGGATTAAAAAGGAACATTTGAAAAAAGCAGGATTACTGTTCGACACTGACTGTCAAACGTCACTTCAATCGTATCAACTGGTGCACCCAGGAAAGAGTGGGTGTGTCAGAAGTAACTTTGTGCCACTTTACACTGGCCTCTATCAAGATGAGACCACAATGTCTGCCATTCTGCTGCCACCTGGTGGTGTGAGGTAACACTACCAGGTTGGCACCAAGGAAGAAGATGATGACCCAGACTTGAAAACAAGTCAGAACAGGGCTTTTATTATGATCTTTTGAGAGAGTTCAGCTGCTTCTGGTTCTCATATTGTGTTGTGTTGCTAGCAGGGGCGATAAAGAGAGGGCCACAAGTAACACATCATCATGCCAGCTCTCATGGCTAACTGTGCTGACTGCCATATGTTGGTGCAGTTACCAGGCCTGTTGTGGGAACTCCTTTTTATTGGACAATTTTTTGTCCCATAAATTTGACACAAGACAGTGCTACTAATTTTCTAATCCAGGCTAAAGATGAAACTGTTAACCACTGCTTCCCAGTAACTATCTTAGTTTGTCTTGCCGTCTTTTTTATTGTGCCGTTTGCTTTTTTCCTTTATGCTAAATGCATTTCTGCGCCTGCTTTTACTGTTTTATTGATTGCAGCCTGTTGTTTTAAAATGTTGTTGGTGACATTCTTATGTAACAAATGTGCATGTAAAAACAATGAGGTCTACAAAAACAATCAGAGGCAAATACTATAAGATGCGTACAATGACGTAATTATCCTAACAGCCGATCTTGAAAGACAAAATTTGAAATATCAGTTGAACCTAAAAATTATTCATGTTGACCACGAGTAAATCAAACTTTTCAAAGTGTTTTAATGGTGGATGATCATCTCAAAGAAAAGTACTTCTTTCTACATTATCTGTGGTGTAAGGATAAAAAGGAAGTCAAATTCAGCTGGTGAGACTGTAAGATATATATCCTCTTGCTCATTTGTGCTGCAGCTTTGAGCGAGGGGGATTTGTGAGGTGAGCAAGCTTTTGTTCAACTGACGTCACCTGTTCAAATCAATATAAGTCCTTGAAAGCATTAAACTTACGAAACCAAAATCTGAATTTCATCCATTTCTTTTACCGACAGAATAAGTCCTCTGACCTGCATGATCTCATATTCATCATCCACCATCAAGCATAATTACTGATGAAGCTTTTTTTTAAATTTTCTTTTTGGGCAGGAGTCCATGGATTATGCAGATGCATGGAGGTTGATTCTCTTCCTCCAAAATCTCCTTGTGTAACGCTCCCGATGATGAGTTGGCCGCACGGCTCGGCTTAATATTTTGATATTAAATTTGAAAAAAATCTGTCTGGGAGAGGGATGGCTGATTGACAAACAGATCAACAAGGGGCCAAGTTTTTCAGCGTATGTAGAGGTCACACACACACACACACACACACACACACACTACTCACAACGTGTGCCGAGACACGCATGCGAAAACAAGCATAGACGTTTGCATTACTGTGCTGTGTTGCACTTACATCAAAGCCTGTGTTTGGATCCCATCCTACATGCCCGATGTGCCTGTGGGAGAAGAGAGAGAGCATGAACAAAAAAGATAAAAGACACACTGAGGTTGATTAAATTGTGTAAAATCTACAGATGGCCCGCTGGTAACCTGCCGCATCTCATTAAGGACTGTAAGAGCTGTCACGGACTGTTCCTGAAGGCACAGCACAGATTTCCCTGCATCACTAGTCATTGTACACGCTGTATAGGATTGGATTCTGAATAGACAGCCTGGATTAATACTTTGCCCAGATTGACCAGCTCTCATAGTGTATGGACGAGAGGGATTAAGGAGCCTCTGCCTATGGGAACTGAAAGACCTCCAGACGAGGAGCTGTAGTACTGTATGTTCAACGATCACACTAACAGTACGAGGGCTTTTGTTAAAGTGAGAGTCATAACTATTAAGCTATGGACATTGATAAATATAAACTTAGCTTATTTAGTGCTTATTGGCTATTCATTGTGATGTGTTAAAATGCTCAACAGTGGCCCCGATAATTGGCCAGCGTTGATAATCGGTCTATCCCTTACAAGAAATACACTCCAGTTAACCGAAATCCAAAAATGAAATGAACTGAAATGTTGTTGTGCACTAAGAAAACTAAAATAAAAATGAACAGGACATGTTTTAGTTTAAGTCTGTCAATTTGGTCAAAGTTGTCAACACAAGAAGCATCAGGACTTGGACGTCGTATTTTTATATCTCAGTACTTTTTTCATACTTATTATATTTTATTCTTACATACTCTTATTGTATTATGTTTCTCTATTTAAATCTTGGTTACATCTACAGAGTTATGTATGCAATTTCCCCCACTGGGATCACTTGTACTGTAATACCTACAGTGAACTTGACAAATAACCCCCATACTCTACTTACAAAAACACAAAACTGATACTGAAATTTAAAAAAAAAAAAAAAAAGCAACTATCTGAAAAGAACACATTGTCTCTGGAAACTAACAGAAACCGAAAATTCGAACACAAGTTCAAAAATCTCTACGAAGGGACAATGGTGTTCATTCAAAACCCTACCAGTGTCCTGATAACTTACTGGAAGTTGCTCGGTGTGCCGATGTCTGCCTTGGTCAACCTCTTCTTCTTCCCCTTGCTCTTCTTCTCCCTCTTGGGGAAGGAGGAGTGCACGATGTTGTTCACCTGAGAGTTGTTGTGGTAACGCTGAACATTGCTGATCTCTGGGTTTTTGATGTCAACGGTGGCCATGGGCAACGTGGGACCTTAAAAAATGACAAGAGACAATAAAGTCATGGTTTGTATAGTACAGCATGTGGACTGAAGGCAGTTTAGTTAAAATATAAAGAGAAACTGGGTTAGTGAATACATATGCCTTTACATAACAAGGTCTACAAATGACATGTTATGACATTACTCAGCTGATTAATTTAAGGAAACAAATTTAAAATGACCTTGGGTCCCGATTGTAATTCAAGCATGAGGCTTTTTAACCGACAGAAGTGTTCCTTCAATTATGTAATCCATTATTTAATGGCTATTACAGATTTGGTTTGGCACGGAGAGGTCTGGCAAATTATATTTGGTGTGTGGGTGTGACAGCAGAGAATATGTCCGAACTACATGACAGAACTAGCGAGAGCCTGAAAACTGATGCTAAACCACTAAACACTGTATGAGATTACAATGTCTTTAAGATATAAAAAAGGTTTAAATCTGTTGTTAAACTTGTTCTCTATAATGTGGGTTCAAATGAATGACAGTCATTATGACGTACCTATTTATTCAAGGGCGTTCACTTGGGCAGATGATCCGTGTCTCAGTCTCTCACTAATTCAAACTGTCAACTATGTAAACAGATATTCTTTTATTTACTTAACCTTTCGTTTAACCAGGAAAGCTTCAATGCGATATTAATCCAGCCTTGCACAGATGACAGGCAGATATAAATCCAAGTTACTGCAACAACCACTACGACAGTCTTTTTTCAAACCAGGTCTGCATTAATAATAAACACCATTTGTTAATTTAATGATAGGAATGATGGGAATACAATGAATATACACACTGTATACTACACAGATCCATGGAGCCAAAATGAAACAATCTGTGTTTTATAAGACATCACTTGATCTAACATTAAGATATAAGATTGATGTTTGGAAGTATTTTGACAAAATAAACACAATGAATGTGCAGAGTGAGCTACAAGTTAAATGATGAACCATTTGTGCACTGAGCCAGTGTTGTCAAATATATCAAAATATTGATTCTGAATATCTGATGCTGTGTAAGTACTCATTTTCAGCAGTGTCGATACACCAGTATAAACATCAACATCAGCTGACACATAGACACACACAACAATGTTATGTTTACATCCAGTGTTATATATCAAAACTCAGTGTGTGTATCCTTGATGTCAAACACATGTTTTGAGTGCATTTCCTTCCTCACGAAACATCTGCAAAGCTCATTTTTCACTATCACCACTACGCTGAGCACAAGGAGTAGCAGCTGGGACGGATAACAAGTGATCTCTCATCATCTCATTTGCTAACAGTGTTAGCATGTGGCATGTGATGCCACCGGGGCAGAGAAGATAGGAAGGATCGTCACATATCGGTGAAGAGTACGACGTGGCAAACAAAAAACAGGGAAGGTGTAGGCTTTGATAGCACGTTGAAATTGAGGGCTGATCTGCAAAATTCTGACAAGGGTGGTTGTTATAATTACTGACAGTGGTGTTTACAATGTCTCACTTACCCTAAATCCCAACCCACATTTTTGCATGGGTGTTAATTTAGGACCAGTTTTGGCCAGTTCTCCGGTATGAGATAACACTTTAATGTGAAATCCTCAATATGGAAATGACTTAAAATGTCCAACCCTAGTTAATTTATCAATGTAAAGAACTGGACTGGACAAAGATAATGCAAACACACACACACGTGACTGCAAATGAGCAACCACAGGAGCGCCGACATGCACGTGGAGCTCAATAACATCAAGGACAAGAGGTCGGTTTAATTATCACAGCTCCTCTCAGTGCCTCAGCTGCAGCACATACCTTTAACACTCTCACTACATGGACTTTTGGGAGTTTTGCTGGGCGAAGGCGAGGCTGACCGACTGCGTCGCCTTCTCACCCTGTCCCACATGCAGCTGCCCTCTCTTGCCCCGCAGGTGTCCATGCTGACGTCAAGGAGCATTTTGCCGACCAGCGTGTGAGCTCGCTCTTTGGGGCAAATTGAGGGCCGAGCGGTCGAGTCGGAGAGAGTGGAGTACAGTTCGTCCTGTGGGAGAACCAGGCAGTGTAGAGTGGACAGGCAGCTCCCTGGGCTCAAACCTCCACCTCCACCCCCTGCTCCTCCTCCTCCACCACCACCACCACTGCCGTCACAGTGGCTGTCCTCAGAGGGAGCTGACAGAAAGGTGGTGCAGAACATCATGGTAGCAGGTGCCTGGGCATGAGCAATATGGAGACACTGAGAAAGATTGTGACAGATTTGAGGCGTACTTTCTCTCTCAAGAAAGAAGAATAGTCACAACCCCGAAAGGGAAACACTGCCTCCCACAAGACTTCTTCTTTAAGTGGACTTTGTTAGCAGCTAAAAAGCACTTTCACTTGATTCTGGTCTTCTTAGGCAAAAGGTTTCTTCTTTGCTGAAAAAGGAAAGCCAAGGTGGTCCCATAGGTTTCCAGAACACCAACACAGAAAATAAGCCAACTTGTGATGGATCGGTCTTCATTTACTAAATAAATATCCTCATCAGACATCTGGTGGAGTTGACACGCGTACTGTCTGAGCCGTGAAGGCAGACGTCCAGCAGTGCCATCAGAAGGGAAAAGAGCCAGCCAACACTTCGCCAGCCAACAGGCAAAGTTTACTCTTCCTCTTGCAATACTTCCATCAAAGCAACTGTTTTTCTTTGGTGCAAATCGCTTGCCAAATTTCAGTTTCCCTGCTGTAACTGTCCGTCTGAGATCTGCATATTTTGTATCTATTCTGCAATCATCTCCTGTTCCTTTTGACTTTCTGTCTCAGCAGGGCACACAGTTGGATTATCGTACACGGATTGGCTCCCTGCGATCGTTTCCCCACCCACCGCCAGTGCCGCCTCCTCCCTCTCTCCCTGCACACCACAGAAAATGCACCTAATCCCAGCAAATCATTCTGGATTTACCGCTGGAGTTTACATAACCATTAAAACCCATCCACCCGTAATCCCACGTTAATCTTAGAGGTTTCTAAAACATGATGAATCGGCGGGGTGAGAGAAAATGCAAGACAGAGAAAAAGAGAGAAGACATAATTAATACAGAGCGGAGGGCAGATGGGAACAAAAGATAGAGAAGGTGAGAGGTGGAAAGGTCAGAAAAAGAAAAGGAAGGGAAGGCATGAAGCAGAGCGGGGATGACGGACGGGAACAGAGCTATGATGCAGGGATGAGAAGTGAGAATGAGACAGATGGAGACATAGAGAAGCTGTTCCTGTGGGTGGACAAGAATGACTTTCTTTGGAAATAAACCAAATCGCACAGTTATTCTGAAACTGGAACAGTCCAAGACAGAAACTGGCATGAGCAGTCAGGCATGACAGCATGATCACGCGTAAAGAGCTCCAAAGTACACGGTGGTGTGGGTACGTCACGTATGACCCCAAGCGATGCTCATAAGCTGCTCTGAATATAAGCATCAGCTGCAGGCGTAAAAATGTCTCATTTGAGTGCTAATGAACTCTTCATGGCTGTACCAACACACACACACACACACACACACACACACACACACACACACACACACACATGCACAGAAATATTTCATAAGCCAGCTGGATCAAATTATGCTGTCAGTCCCAAAACAGGCTCCCTCCTGTGTATAACTAGGCTGTGTGTCCTATGATGCATCGCCACATATCAGTCTAGTCATCAGACCAGCGAGGGTGAGTGACGGTCGGCCTTTGAAGGGCACGTCAGGACTCCACTACGGGGCACTGCGACATCATGCCAGACTGTGTAATCGCATTGTAATGGCATTCACCTTTACTGACCGTAGGCCAAAACTCTGAACAACAAAAGATCTGTTTCTTGGAAGTACCCAAGGCAGCTAAGTAGACGTCTAATTAATATGTCTGTGAAACGTGTTGTCCACAACTGGGACAACTTGTTGTCCTTTCTTGGTGGTTTGAATCTAAATCCAAAAGAAACACACTACAGTAAGGTGTAAAGTAAGATGGAGGATTGCAAACAAACAAAAGCTGTGTCCCATTTTTAAGCTACATGCAGAAGTTGCATATATAATAAAGATAATCTGTGAACATTATTTGAATGACCAACTGGTGTATGTAAAGAACTCATTGTTTGTAACAAGGAATATAACTATTACTTCATGTTTAATAACATGATGATGGCTGTTTCTAAGTGGTTAACTAATCTTCATTTAATCTTACATTTACTCGTCATGAATGCCAGATTGTTCCTACATAGAATATAAAAAAAAAAAGCTGCATAGTTTCCACAATAATTGATAAAGACGTTGCTGCTCGGCAACACAAAAATCTGAATGATCCTAAAACTCCAGCCAGCTGACATACCAACAGATGCCATCAGACAGACACAGGTCTGACTGGTTTTACACCTCTCGTCTGTTCATTTCTGAAGTTAATGGCAGGAAAGCAGTGGGAAACATACCATTTGGAGGGTCGCGTCTCTTCTCTGTAAACACAAACAAATAATATGATTAAAATCCTGTGCTGAGTTGTTGGGTTGTGTTAGTGAGAGGCGAATGTGAGGAGGAGAAAGAGAAGAGTTCATCGGTATTTCAGGAGGAGGGCTCGGCGGGATTGTGCACAAGGCTGCGCAGAATGGAAATGTTATTTGGAAAAACTGCCAAGCAAAGTGTTTTTGTTAGCGTGTTTAGGAGACTTATACACACACACACAAGATATTATGTCTATTCTTATATTCAATGGCCTGTAGAGGTCAACATGTCTCTTTTATAACACTACAAAGAATATAAACGCTAATCCATTGCTGACACTGACACATATGCACGCACACACACACACTTCAAAATACTGCTGGCTTCAGTTTTCCGATGGCTGAAGGTCAAACAGAAGCAGCCTTGAAGATAAGATTAGCACCCGATGCAGAGGGCTGAAGGGGAAAAAGATGAAAGTGCGATCCATCTGGAGGGTCAGGAAGCGACCCACAGGAGAGGAAGCAGGAAGATGGACGGTCTTAATCAGGCAAGTGATGAGAAACATTCAGGACTGAGTGCCATTAATACGTTTGAGAATGCATCTGCGTGGCTTAACATAAATAATGTGTTTTCAATGTACTCCTCAGGCTGGGAGCCTGATCAGTCAAACACAAAGATTCATGACTAATTTCCTTAGACAGAAGGACAAGAGAGAAGTTATAACGCATGACAGCTTTTTGGAAAATTGTCTTGCAGTTTTGCACACGTCTAATTATTTGTGTTGGATGATGTGTAGATCTGTCAATCGAAAAAGGCATTTTCTAAGTGCGTTACTTAATAAACAAATAAAGGGTTAAATGATAATAGACAGCCCTGAACACATTTTCAATTGTTGCCAACTGTGGACATACAGTATCATGCCTATGAAGGATGAAATCCTTCTCACAGCTCATCAGTGCCCCCCATGGGCCACTTAGCGTATTTGTTCAAACCCCTGAGTGTTGGGATCCATCTGTGAGGCTGTGCTAAGACTGCAACTGGTGTTGTTGAATAAACACTTGAAAGAACTGATTCAGACTCCTCTACACCTCAGCTGTAAGACGTTTCTGTGGCAAAGGCCAAAGAGCTAATAACTAGCTGACAGACTTTCTCACAGAGAGAGGACAGATTGTCTTATTATACGCCGTGTCGCTGTTAAACTTTTCTGTTTACTTTGGCTATCTGACAGTAGATTTCACGAGAGCGCCTTGATGACGGGTTGCAGACTGCAGGTTTGTAAATGGTGATGTGTGTTATCAAAGGAGGAGATTATAGCAGGTCAGAAAGAAAGAGGAAGACTTGAACAGACCAAGGCAAAAAGCCTTAAGAATTCACAACTGAAATTAAGACAATTTTTGCCCAGTTCTGTTTTCACAGTACTGTAAAAAATGACATGATTAGACATTGATTTGATCTTGTGCCCACACAAGTCAAACCAGAATGACAGCTTTCATTCAGTATTTTGATTCATTTGGCTAAACGTGTCATTTTTTTTCAGTGAGTTAGGTCAGTAGGTAAGTTTGTAGGCAAGTCATCAGCAGCAGTAAGCTTGTACCAGTTTTCCTCTGCCTTCGCCCCATCAGCTCTGCCACGTGACCACGGAAACGCTTTGTCTCCTCCTCGCTGGCAAAGTTCAGACCCACTTGACATGTCTGCAATTACAAACAAAACAAAATGGAAATATGTAAAAAATAAATTGATACAAATACAGTTTTGATTTAAGTGCCAACTTTCTCTAATTTTGACTGAATCTCCGACTCTGTTTCCACGATGTGATCGCAGCGAACAGTCCGAGCCTTATCATCACAATCAGCACTCCCACATACCTCATGGTCTGCTGGAGTCTGAGCCACAGTACCCAGCAGCAGCTAAGATGTTTGCTCCACAAATAAAGGCTTCTCATCACATCAGGTGCTTTGGATGTTACATACAGGTGCAGATGATGTTTTGAAGATGAAAATAAGCTCTGAAGTAGCGAAGCACAAATACTTACTGTACTCAGGTACAGTAACTTTTTTCTTTTATTCCCTGCATTTGAACCCAAATATCTGTGCTTTTTCTATGTCTTACAGGCTCTTTAATTTAGTTTTACTACATTTGATGACCGATTATTTTGAATTTGTGTCACTGCTTGCTGCCTTCCCCACATCACAAGACTGATTTCTGTCCATCAGTGACATGCAAAGCAGATGTAGCTAGACTAAATGATGTAAAAGAAAGATGCTCAGTACTTTACCAACCCAACATGATATAATTTGATGTCCTGGCTAATTCAATGTCATTTGATGTTAAAGCTTAATTTGGTACTGCTGTGCAATTGTGAACATGTCGGTGCAGGTTTGTCAGAGCTCTTTGTTTGGCTGAATAAACAGAGTGACAGTTTGCGAAACAGGTTCAAATTAAAACAACTAGGACAGAAGAGTCTTTGAAGAAATGTTTTAAGGCTGATGCTAAGAGTTGCAATTTGAGTCTTAATATTAGGTTTCACTGAGAATGAGCGCCCTTTTTTATATGAATCAAATGTCATAATAAATGAAAGTGCTTTTGATGTAAACATCTTTACCGTTTTCCTCTCTCTCGTTCCTCTCCAGTTGCATTTTCACCAATAAATGAAAATTACCAACAAATAAAAATGAAAAAAAAAAACAAAACAACAAAAAAAACTTGACTTGAATAAAGTTGGATGTTGACCTTAAAAACAGAGGACCAGAAATAAAAAGAGAAATGTGAAAAGCCGTAGGGAGAGAAACTCACATCTCCAGCAAACGTGATGAAGTAAGGTCTGGAGAGGCAGAGGCTGAAGTTGTTGTACAGCTCCTGTTCAAACATCATCTTACCATCCTGTGGAACAAACAAACAACACCATGAACTGAAGGATAATGCCACAGGTCTTAACTGAACACACACATCCCACAGATTCCATCATAAATAATCAAAAGTCTTTATGAATATCAAACTGTGGTACACCACCGTTGGACATTAACTGTGGGGAGCGCCATCATCTACCAGTTACTACGCTCGTTAACCACAATGATGGAATCACCGATGTGTAGAACCGCTTCTTGGTTTGTATCTACTGACCTTGATGTCCAAGACCCTGATGAAGTAGGATCGTTGAGGGTTGTCTTTGACCAGACAGGCCACGCCGCAGCATCTCTTGTTCCAGCTGGAGTTCCTATCAGCTGTGAACACCTGGACCACTGCTGAAGACAACGTCTGGAGAGAGGGAACCAGGGAGAGCCACATTTATTTTGAGTTGTTTCGTACATAGCCATGGAAATGTATCTCAAAGGGGGGACTAAGCCAGTCTACTGCCACACTAAAATTAATAAAATGCATTTAAAAAAAAAACTACCAAAAGTAATAATAATAATACTTAATGTGTGTCAGTGTGGTAGTAATGTATGCTCCAAGGATTCTGTGAACTAGTTATATCCATAATAAACACCTATTCAGCACTTATTCCAGAGGCTCATAAAGAACACAGCAGCCTCAAAATTTGGGATGAAAAACTGGGAATGTATGGACCTTTGTCTCCTCAGCGCCACGTCCCTAAGCACAATAACTCAGACTTAATGTGAAGCCTGACAGCTTTTAAGGATGTTCCAAATGCTTAAATTGCCCTTAGAGGAGCAAAGAGAAGTCCAGAGTGAAGTACGTGCAATTGGAAGATACTGCAGATCTTTATGGACCAAGTCCGCCTTATAAATCATAAAGACATAACTCATAGTCCAATGTCTTGCAACCAGAAGCTGAATCCACCATGCACCCAACAACACTCACAATAGCTGTAGCAAACAATTCTGTGTGCTTTCCAGCTACATGCACTCCGAGGATATGTAAAGGTAGAGGAAACAATAGCATCAATGTAAAAGGTGCAGTTTAGTAACACTGCTGGAACTGGATGTTGAGCAATAAGACAGTTTGAGAACCAGAATGCTTACATCCTCGAGTTACCCTGACCTCAATCTCAGAAAGAGATCTGTGGAATGATCTAATTACAGCTGTTCACACATGTTCTCCCAGCTGAACTGCCTAAGCATGAGCCGGTCTATTTCATTATATGTGTGTCGGATCGACAGCCTGAAAGTAAAATGATATTCAAGAGACGGAGTGACAAGGTGATGGTGACTCTGCGGGGGTCGAGACGCTCTGCACCGCAGCTGTCAGAAAAATAGTCCGTCAATCAGCGAGGAACACCGGACCAGCACAGAGATGACGGAGATCACTGAAAGCGACACCAATTAATGTTGTCCCTGTGTTGTATCAGTGTATGGAGGGCCAAAACTGCCTAAATCAGAAAACAGCAAATAAATAAATGGATCTTTAAGAAAATATGCTATCAAATGCACAAAAAAGTATGTTGAAAAAAACATGTATACCTGAATGCATTTGTAAAATTAACCAAAAACTGATATTTGTCTTTATTAGATTCCGTCTTTATCTACCTTTGTATTTACGCTCCCATTTTATGCACTGATTCATTTATTTTCAAATGTGTGATATGCAATGTAACATTTTATAAACTCATTGATACCTGCACTTACTTTTGGATAGTGCTTTTGGTGCATTCAATACACTTTAAATTCACTTAATGAGCTACCACCCTATTTATTTATTTTTAATAATGGCAGCTTTGTTCCTCCATATCACTGCAGGATTACTGATGTGTAACAATCTTATTTCAAGAGTGGTGGTTTATCTTGTTTGACACTGGTGACAGCAAAGTGTGCAACCCTAACCCAGAAGGGTTTTACTGTACATCATGTACCACCCACCCTAAACTATGGATGCGAGTTGGGTTATGTATTCAGAGCACTGCAGGCATTTGAGCATCTCCCGAAGTCTGAAAACGCTGTTGGATCCACGCTATATTAAGATCGAGCCCACACACACACACACACCCAATGCTTGGCTTAATGACTTCACATGAAGAGAAGCGTCTCAACACTTCCCTTTAAATGTTACATTATCAGTGCAACGTATCTGTATAATTGTGTTCTTACTGGGGAAACAGCAGGGTTGGCTGTAACTGTTGGACTTAACTGAGCACTGACATGTACATACACACACCTGTAGCGCACACGCATGCAGGCGACAACCATGATCATAAGACCAGATCAGACTCCCCGCAGGTTTTACAGGTTGCTGCAGGGATTTTCTCACACCGAGGGATCCAGGTTCACAGTCATTACCACACAGATGAAAGCGAGAGCAGCGACAAGGGAAATGCCTGGTGATCTTTGGGGCCTCTTCAGCTCAACAGTTCCAGGAATTACAGCACATTTTAAGACAACAAACAGAGCCCTTGTGATGCCTTTTGTGATTAGGTGTTGCATGAATATGATGTACAAATTACTTAAAAATCATCACGCTTGTTTTCACATTGATAGAGAAAATCAGCGACCGTGCTTCCGTGGTTCAAACCTCGATCACGTTCCGAGAAATTGCTGTCCACCGTCACAATATATATACGACCAGCAACAGTGTTTGCCTGCAGTATAATTGAAAACTGCACACAACTTGCGGCAGTCTGAAGGCTCGTATTTGACCAGCAAGCAAACGTCAGTGCAATAACCTTTGTCATGTAGAATTACCTCGAGAGCAGGTACTTCTTGTGTTGAAAACACCATGAACCAGGAACAAAAACTGAAACTCCTGACCACAAAATGCAGGTTAAGTTCCAGACAAGCAACAAAAGGTTTCTGGAAAACCTTTTTCCATTGAAAAGGTAAATTTGTCTGCATCTGATTCTGAAGAAATATGCTCCAAGAGTAGAAACAAACACCTCCTGCAATGCTTTCTCTTTACTAGCCATCTGTGTTTTTAATATTCAGGTTCGGATACAAGTTCTGCAGACTTGTTCTTGTAAACGTCATGACTGAGTCCTTCCCCTGCAACATTATTATTCAGAATACAACGGAAAGTTGGGTGAAGTTTCATAGTCTGCACAACATTTCTGGAGCTTCACAGCAATACAGCGTTGTAGCATTCTCCTTAACAACTGAACTAGCTGAGGACTTTTTAAAAAACTTCCATTCCCCATACATACCCAGCATAATCGTGAAGTCCCCAGAAGCCAAGAGATCTGAAATTGATTTGAAAGGACATTATCTACAATCTTTTCAAAGCTGAAATCTTCACTGTAGCTGCTAAGCTAAAGGAGTCAGGATACACCAAGCCTGACATGGGACAAACTCAGCTAATCGTGGTTGCATAGCCTTTTCATATCAACTTTGGACCTTGGGGCTTTCTGGAGACTTTGATTATAATGGACAAGCTTTATGGAGACACTTTATGCTTTTCTTTGGTTGTTTTTCTTACATTTTAAAAACAAGTCCTCATCCAATTTAGTTATTTAGGAGAAGGCTGCCGTGTTGCTTTGCTATAAAGCTCCAGAAAGGTTTTGTGGACTATGAAACCTCAGCTGACTCTCCTGGAGGTGACTTCATTTCCACTTTTGAGGGAACTTATCGTGAAGAAATATGGGATATGTCGATGTCATTCAGGGTTTCGGAGCCTTTTTTTGGACATGTATACACATTCATAATGTGTCTGAATTGTGACACACATTAACAGTCGGCTCTGTACATTATAGCCAGGAATCTACCCCAGCCAAGGAGAGCTGGGTTAGAGATGCAAGCACAAATGAAAAGCCCATATTTCTGGTCTGAAGGAGAAACATAACTTCTTTAAAACATTATGAAAGCCACATTACATGACGAACATTAAACCGCAGACTACACAGCTAAGATGAGATGACAGAGCGACACACACACACACGCAGAGGAACCATCAGTGAATCAGAGCATTACCTCAGTATGCATGATGCCGTCAGCTCGCTCTCTCTGATCCTACGCTGCATGTGTCAGTGTTATGATATTTATTCCAACGGTGTTGCTCAGACCTACTGCTAATGGGTAAATAATGCATATTTGGTTATCCTGTGGTTTTCATCTACTGCCTAACAAAACATACATGAACGAATTTCCATCTCCAGCCCTAGCAGATGTGAATCCAATGTTGTCGTAGAGGCTATTAGTCTTCCAGCACTGCATGTTCGAGATATTTTTATTCATATTTATACAAACATTCAGTCTTTTGGCAGCATTGCAGCTCTCAGACTGTTTGGATTTGGATCAAAGGACTAATATCAATTCTGCTTCTCTGTAACAGTCAGCCACTGACTGTAATGGCGTCCAGGCCCGTGAGGCTCTGGGATCTCATCTGCCTGTGGAGCGCTGATTCTTCCTGACGGGGCCACAGGCTTCAGGAAGTGAAGATGTGTCTATGGCGTCATAAACACCCGACCAAAACACTCGCTCACTCTTACATACGCACGCAGGAATACAAAATTTCCCTCTTATGAACTTGTTCTCAAATGTGTTTCTCTATTTCAGCCACAATGATGAACATTATCACCTGTCCAGCTTACAGAATCCCAGTGTTTCTTTTTTCCACATGCAGACTAGAAAGCTCAATGTTCTTACAGATTTCATTAAAATAACACTGGACATTTAAAATGAACCTTGATCTTTCTATATTTCAAGGCCTGCATGACTTAACAATAGTTTAAACACACAGTAAGTAGTTAATGCTCCTTTATGGAGGGGATGGCAAAAAAAAAAAGCAACCAGAGTAAGCTTCTGTGATTTCATGTGTACTAGTTATACACCCGTGATGTATAAAAAAGAAATCCACATGTGACCAAAATGAAAGGTAAGGGAGAGACACATAGGTGACATCATGCAGGCCATGTCTGACATATTTGTAGAGATAAGTCAAAGCAGAGAATAACCAAATGCTTTAGATCATGCAAGTGAATCATTAACCCTTTGCCAAAGAAGTGGTGTCTAAGACTGACGTCATAAATGTGTCATCATTTATTACATGTGGATGTTTGTAGTCAGATGTGAAAAAATGGATATATTCACATTTTACATTTTCTGAAAGTACGACAAACCATCAGGCCTCTGTTTTAACAAACGCCTGACTCTGTGCAGTCTGAACTTTAATTTAAATGCGTTACCAGTGTAAAAAAGTTTTGCTCCGGGACATAAAAGTTCTGTTCACAAAGACTGCTCTGAATGTCTTCCACCAGTCATTTGGTCAAGCTGCTCCATATTGGCACAAATAAGGCACCACTACAACTCTTCACAACATCTTCCGGAGAGGAAGCGGGAAGAAAAAGAAGTGAGGACAAGTGGCTGAGAAGAGAGGCAGTGTAGATGTAAGACGGGGGGGGGGGGAAGTAATGTGCAGTAGGAAAATCAGATATGAATGACGAAAGGTGAAGCAGATGACATGAAAGGGGATAAGGTGAGACGACTAAAGGAGAAAGGAGGGAGGTAAAGTGGAGGAAACGAGGAGTCATGTTCCACTTCTCCAGCACAAATCACCAGAGGAGGCCGACCACGGGACTTCCTGTACGACGGGACTGCTGATCAGGCAGTCTGTGCGTGCGCGCGTGCGCGCACACACACACACACACACACACACACACACACACACACACACACACACACACACACACACACACACACACACACACACACACACACACACACACACACACACACAGTGTGAATTGGACCCCGTCCACCTTGTGCCCAGTCAGACAGTGCTGCCGATCGCCAACAGCATAAGGAATACCAATGAGGAAAACCAATGAGTGAGGGCACTGTGTAGGTACCTGTATGTGCTGCTCTCTTTATGCATGTACAGGGCTTCATTCCTCAGATAAGCAGAATATAGGTTGTATTACTTTGCATTCAATTGATAAAGTATTAAATGTAGTTTAATCAAAATTAATGTTATACATTCGATGTGTTTAATATATGACATCTGATTGCAAAAGAATGTAGAGGTAGTAATCCTGTGGAAAGAAGTTGCCCTTTGAGTCACTGTTGGGCATAAAATCTCCCTCAATACTGCCAAGACTACGGGCAAAGGAGCTCTGCTACTTACAAAGAATTAGCACGTATACAAACAAGCCTTTCACAGTAAGAATAAATCAAGTCAGGAGCCAACTCACGGCTGTGCATCTTAAAAATAAGACAGCACAAAGAGGCAGAGTAAAGGTGACTCTGTCATTCTCCCATTTTCTGCATAATAACTACATTACATAATCACTCAGTCAGCCTCTGAATCACTGGTGGGCATTCTAATTAGATTGGTCAGGGAGACACCCAAAGTCTGTCTCTTCCAATCTCCCCCCCTCACACACTCAGTCTTTCTCACAACACTCTCTGCATGCATAGACGTGCAGAGACACACAAGAACGCTGGACTGAGGAATGTTCCTGATTTTCTGTCACATCACATGCAGAGTGACCTGAATGCTGGAGGAACGTCGTCACTGAATTTTTAAAACAGGTTAGAGACACACCCAAGGAACCTGTGTGTTCACGTTAGGGAGGAGGCGGGACATCCCACCATGTGACTGTGACATACTGAGTCATGGGACGGGAAGTACAGCTTCGCCAAAGCAAACATGCGTACACATTGGGCACCGCACACACCAAGAGCCATGACATATAGAGGAAGAGGCATTTTCTCTGTCACTCCACCTTTACTATACACAATTAAAGGAAACCACAATCACTATGGGGAAGTGGCTACGTGAAAGTCCATACTACGCAAGAACAATGCAGCTTTGTCTGTTTTTGTCTCACCTGCTTGTTGAACACACCTTCTCTATTGCTGCACAAAAAACACGAGGTTAACCTCAATTCAGTAATCTGGTCCACTGAACCTAAAGCACATCTTATCTGTAAAGGTAATCAATAACAGGTGACGGTACGACATTCTTTCCTGCTGATATCAGCGAGTCACACAGGTTCTACCAAGCTACTGAGCAACTACGAACATATGACTTTCAAAATCAGACAGGAAAAGTGTGTTGCTCAAAGGACTTTTGCAAGGATCTGCCGGAGCTGTGATACGCACACACCTTGTTGAGGAAACAAGGGGATTTGGCAACAGCCGTCATTGCTGAGGGCAATATCAGCCAACCTTGAGGGATTTTGCACAAGTGCATTAAAGCTACAACGATCATTCAATTCATCAAATTGATTCATGCATTTTTCAAGCAAAAGATGGCAAACATTTCCCTGTTTGATATTCTTCCATGTGAAGATTTGCTGCTTTTCTTGTTTATGACAGATAATTAAGAGTCTTTGGTTTTTGGATTGTTGGTTGAACAAAAGAAGCAATATGAAGACATAACTTTCGGCTCTTTATAGAGTAAATAATTGATTCATTTTGACAATCATCAGCAGATTAACTGCACTATAGTGTTTTAGGGAATAAATTGTAATGTTCTGACGAATATTTATACCTAAACAAACTAAATAAACAATCTCTTTTTCATGACTGAATAAACAAACTGACTTTAAAGGACAACACAATTTCATACCATTTTGCTTTGTTTATCTTTGGCGGACCATGCCACCTTTCTTGCTTCAAATTCTTTATTCAGTTTGTAATTACCTATTACCTTCTTAATATTGTCAATACCAAAATTCTGAGTTTGGATTTCTTCTCTACATATCCCCCGTTAAAGGGGCAATCTGTAAGAATTTTAGTTGAAAACATTCAAAGTGGTCTCAAATTATCTACAGAATGTGAAGAAATAGTAATTCTGACATCACGACGTACATGTATTAAGTTGAGGAGATAGCGACGGAAGTTAACATGCTAACCAGCTAGCCCGTGCCTGTTCCGGTCCAAAGCTCCTGTGCTAGTGGCATACGCACCAACAAGCTCAACATGTTTTCCAAGCTCATTGTGCGGATTGCTAACTGCACTGCAAACTGAGCTAACTAGCTAACAGCAGCTACAGTTAGCTTTGACTCTGGTGATACGCTGACCCCCATTTGTTTGAATTCAACAGGTCGCTAATTGTTACATATTTCACCTTTTATGCAGTGCACATTTTATTAATGCACTGCAACCTTTATTGAGGAAGGAGAAGGATCACAATTGTTCTCTGTCTGCTGGTTTCAGGAGTAACCACGGATGCCTCAGTGCCCATCACATAATGCATCCACTCAATGTTTCATCTGATAAAATAACCATCTAATCCTCTTTTAACATTAGTTTCTGCTGCAGCAGTTATTCAAATGGTTGATTAATATTCGGATGTAGCGGCTGACTGATAATGTGTGTGTAATTGTGAGGAGGAAAAAGGAGCAAAGGAGTAAGAAAAATGAGGAAAAAGCCATGTTGATGCAGCTGCAGATGCCTTGTTGCAAATGTGGCTACAGAGTGTGCAGGGTGAGGGGCTAGCAGCGGACATGGTGCACAGGGAGGACACATAAATATGAGTCAGCTGAATGCTAAACGTGTTACGTAATATCAAGAGTATCTCACAGTATCGAGTCGTGACATCGCACTCCTGATCCTGACTGCAGTCACACTGGAGCAGCAGGCTACTCCCACTGCTCCCTCGACACATTTTGAGACTGGCAAGGAGGACTTTTTTCAGCTAGTCAACGCTGCAGCCCTCAGCACATTCTTCCCCGTGGACACACTTCCCGAAAACAACCAAAAGGTTCAGCTATGTTATATAATGCCAGTGCAAAAAAACCCATATCATTGCTTTGCCCTGATTTTTTAGTGCTGATGGCTTTAGCAGCTCCAAAAAAATGAAGAAGAAAAAAAAGAAACCTTCAAGACTGTTGACTCTACTCTCCCAGTGCTAGGCTAGGTGCGTTTAGGCTAGGGTGACAGGGGAATTTCAGGACTTCCTGGGTGATTCCAGGTGTGTCTGGCTTTAAGTTGAAGGAGCACCAGGCGGAGGCCCAACGGGCTGAGGGGGTGAAACTTGCCCAAATGTCAGCGTCCCAAACGGGACACGGGTCGCTCCCAGCCCTCCCTCACCCCCCTCCTCCTCTTTTCTCGTCGCCTCTCCGCTGTCAAAACAAAACCGACCTCTTCAACTCGAAGTCTCAAATGTTTTCCTCAAGGAGAAAAATAACACAGACGCACACACACAAACACACCTGAAATCACAACACGAGAGTGAAGGCCACAAACACTCCGTTACACCTCACAGCTAGCCTCATCTCCCGTCTCGGGACAGGAAACACGGGCGCAAGTTAGCTGTGTTAGCTTTTCTTCTTAGCTTGCTATCATACAACAATTTAATGGTGCGGGAGAGGAAAAAAAAAACTTACGATGCATTTCCTGCCAAGGTGGTTGAAAAGGCATTCATTTTCCTGCGGTGTCAGTACTAGCGACCCGACATTTGCTTGCCGCCGTTGCGGCGGATGTCCACTCATTATTGGTGATCAATTGATAGCGCCTGCACCGACTGTGACTCTTAGATGAGATGCAGAAACATACATAAACAATCCCTCGGTCATCCGTGGCCTTCCTCCGACCCCCCTAACACCGGTTCGGTTTATCCCGGGGGTCCGAGAGAGTGTGGTGCCACAAAATGTACGCCGTATAGGAGTGCAGTGCGACCTCCCGCTCCTCTTTAAAATAAGGTCAGAACTGCGGCGGCTGAGCGAAGACTGAAAACGGTGAAAACTTTCCTGGGAAGTCCGGCCGCCACAGAGCCCGGAGCCAGTTCCATCCAACATGGCAGTGGTTGGGCGACTCCATTATCTGGGAATGGGGGGGCACGCGTTTCCAAGCTGTGTCCTACATAATCAGCATGAGAATTTTTCGGAAAGCTTACATATTAAAGTTGTACATTACATGGAGGTAACCATGCGTGTATATTCTGGTGGAAGCCAAGTGTGGGGATTCATCTTAATAAAACGACGATTCTCAGTAGAGTCCCCACGGAGATGGTTCGGTCCTGTCCGCCCGTGGCTTTTATGACAGGAATGTGTGCGAGAGCAGAATGGGAGGAGATAAGAAATAAGGTGCAAGTTGCCAAGATAATGGCACACAGCGCTTCCTCTGAGAGGGATTAAAGAACTGCGAATCAGTGCAAAGATAGGACGACACTTTAAGAAGATTTTAAAGAGCAGCATGGAAATTATACTAACCCTTCTCATTATGATCATGTGCTATTTTATGGTGGAGAGAAAGGTCAGGTCATGGTTCACCCACAGAGGGCTGTCAGATGTGGGACATACAATGATCTGCCCTCTTGAACTGCACCGTTTCTGGGACAATAAACAGGTCTCTCCCTTTCATTGCAATAAACCATAAATAGGCTATACATAAAGTGAAGCTGAATTAAGGCTGCTCCAGTTACTATGCAGGGCCTCGGGGCTGAGACATATGCTTCATAGTGTACATTTCAGCGTGTTTCTCCAGAAGCCTCCTCAGTTTACTGAAACCACAGAATAGAACACCGCTGTCGTTGTTGACATGCTGCGCATCGTTAAAATATTACAGCCTTTCCTTGCCAGGCATTTGATAAACATCACTTTACAATTAGACATATTTAGAGGTTTTTTGTTTTTATAAGTAGCCTTGAACAAGGGGAGCACACATAGCTCATATTTATTTTTAATGATAAGCCTGCGGGTGCTTGTAATTCTGCAACATGCTCAGTCAGGCTTGTAAACGGGGTTGTTCACTGTTTTTGAGCAGTGACACAGAGAAAAGACCTGAAGTGATTCCCAAATTTGACACTTTTTATACTAAATTCTTGCACAGTCCTGAATCGAAACTAGTGCTTGTAATCAGAATTGAAATCACTTTTATTTGTTTATTATATCATTAACATGAATTTGCACAGAAACAGGTTATATAATAAATTAGATATGCCTGTTGCAGACATCAGAAAGTCAAATTTCTAGTTATATTTCTTTGGAGTCCATGAATAAAGGGATTTTTGATTTGCATAGATTCACGCAGAGCTCGACTTGAAATAAGCTCTTCCATAATCTTCATGACCCAAATTACAAGCCGTTTGAGTCTGATATATTTCACAGTTGGCACAAACTGTAAACACACTCATGACATCTCCGTAATCCATGCAGACTTTAGATTTAAGTTGTGCTATATTTCCACTCCGAAACTATATACGGCACCTTCAGAACATCACTTTTTTGCAGTCCATGTTTAATCACTGCACACTTTTATATCACAGTAAATGTTCTTACCTGCCAGATAATCTGAACGCAGATCATGAGACGGGTGTGAAATGTCACCTGGCGCTAAATTATTCAAGGACAAATTTCATTAAAATTGTAGCCAGGCTGTCAGTCTTGATCAGACGTTACATTTTTCTTCCTGTGTGTGTTTGCGTATGCCTACATCCGCTTGTTTCCATGTAAACACGAACATTCTGTATGCTCATGTGATCATATGGGTCTCAGGGCATTTATCCTCTCTTGCCGGGTCAGTATGGGGGTGAGACAAAGTTCCTGCGGAGCGTTGAGAGGTGACAACATCAAATGTCACCAGTAACACCTGTTGTTAATGACACAAATGAATCTTTTCACGTTGGAAACACAGTGCATGCAGGGTTATTCCCTAATTCCTGCACAGTTAAGAAGGAATATGTCAGAGCATGTTTTCTCAAAATGTACTGCCCATGTTGCAAAACAAAATCTGCATCTTAATTTGCCATGTAAAAATGCACAAAGTCTCCGCCAATGGGAGATCCCTTCCCCCACAGGAAACACTGCTCCTAAAATGCCTCGTCAGTAGTCCCGCCTTTCATTCCATGACTTCTTGACATCATCATGTCACCATGTCACACATTTGCATAATTTATGCCTATATTCAAGGTGAAAGTGAAGCTAACTGAAAAGTAAAACACAACAGGACCGACCTGGGACACAGTGTGCGGCGTAGTCTCAGGCATGCGTGAGCTGACGAATCAGAGCAGAGCAGGGTATTCAGAAGGGGGTCTAAAAGAGACAGGAGCTGAAACCAAATGTTGCAGACAGAGGGGGAATACAGTGCTGCTGCACTTGACAGTACGATAAAATGGATGTGTTTCTTAACACAAAAGGATGTAAAACTATTGTATAAGGTTGCCAGACTCACATATTTAAGGGAAAATTTGGAGGTATAGATAAAATTCTAACTTATTTCAGTGCTTTTAAATCTTCCTAAAACAAAACCCTGAATTTGAGCATAAACTCAACCAGTACCTGTACATTCTCTTTGACACCTTCCTCCATTTACTTCCACCTGGTTCAACCTAATTCCCTGCAGTTCAGCAGAGTTTTGTCAAACTTGAAAAACCTGACCGACAGGCAGAGAAACACCTTGGGTAACTCGCAGCACTTCCCCACCTAGCCTTTCTGTGGCGAGGTCTGAAAATGTCAAAAGATGACTCACCCCGAAAACTAGGAAAACCTCATGCAGAAACATGAAAAAAAAATTGGCCTTTTGGAGCAGTGGATGCAGACACACTGAGAGGAATGATAACAGTAGTGAGGGAATGTGAGCTTTTTTTCTGTAATTTTTAAATACTTTGGATCACCACGGTACACAACCCCTGATGCCAATAAACTTTACAGTGAATTCAAGTGAACTGAGATGCCCTGAGTTTCCTTTTAGGTAATGAAAATGGCTCCTAAACGTCCCCTTTCTCAACTTCTAGTCCGGTGCATGAAACCAAAATTTCCCAAGCTGCTGTCACAACGTAAGTAGCCAATTACGTAAATAAGGAAGTGAAGCGCTCATCCATCGACGTAATGAGAAGGACACAGATGGTCTATTCATGGAGACGCAGTGATGCCGACAGCTTAATAGTGCTCGGTATGCTCTTACTCACACAACAACGAGAGAAGTGAACTGAGAACAGATACTGCTGCTTGTGTAAGACACCCAACTGACAGTTCTGAGCACTGCCAACAAGAATGTGTGAGGTGTGACCATGAGCAGGGGGAGGCTTCTCAGTACATGTGAATGTGGGTTTAAAGGGACAGTTCACCCCAAAATGATAATAAACAAAATCTTATTTTTCCTTTTAACTTTAGCACTATTTATCTATCTGGCTTGCTTTGGCAGGACTGGTTGGGGTTTTGGATATGTAGGCCATAGATGTCTGACTTCCCCTCCAATAAAGTGGAACTAGACAGCGCTCGGATTGTGGCGCTTCAAGGGCCAAAAAATACATTTGAAAAAGTAGACAGCAATGTCTCTTTACAGAAAGCATTACCCAGTCAATCAAGATAATCCATAGACTTTTTTTGTACTAAACTCTGACCTCAACCCAGAAAAAAAATCAATCTTCTCATCTCATGTATATGTGTGTAGCCAAAAAGCAGATATCTAATCAGTTCTTCTTCATGAAAAAAAAAATAATGATTTAAAAAAAAAAAGGGATGCAAAGTGATTTTGATTTTTGGTGATATAAAGTGAAGTTCATTTGATTCTATTTGATGTCTAATGTGACATAAATATTTGTCCTGACATCATAGCAGAAAGTGAATGAAGGATATACAGTCATCAGTCAGTATCTGTCCTCCTCCCTCTGCTGAGGTGATTCACTATCTGCAGGTATCTACTGCTGGCGAAGGAAGGATAGTCCGGTTTGTCCCAGCCAGCAGCAGTTGACATAAATCTGTGAAATTTTAAGAAACATTATAAACTAAGCTAAAAAGAACTGAATACATACAGACAGCTTGAGTTTTGGCTCATTTGTGACAATGCAGAGATCTGGTGCGCCGTGATTGTGACTGCAGACAGAGCAGATTGACACTTTAAAGTCTGACTTTTGAAAGTAAAATAATTTTAAGTTGAAAATCTAATAATCTACTTACTCGATAATTGGTTATCAGTTATCTGTTTCCTGTCTGTATCAAATGTAAGACAACTTTTAAAATGTGCAGTGTAGGTGTTTACATGTTTAGGCTTGTTGAGAGGGTGTATTGAAAATATACTAGTTTCTTTACTTGCAACGGTTTAATTGCAGTTACAATAACAGGCGTTAGTAGGAGGCTGCAGCCTGGGCGTCGGGAAATGACAGCCCATGATGAAACAGTCAGGTGGAGTGAGGAGGGAGGACGGGAAGCATGAAATCATGGTCATGGTCACCAGTCATGAGTGTCCAAGCTCGTCTCTTGAAATGACATTGACTTGAAAGTATTAATTTTGTAGGTGAAGGCAGGTGGAGTGAACTTAGCTTAACTCTTTTTCTTCTTTTGCTTTTCACTGCATAGAAGGTCCATAAGTATCTACTCATGGTCGACAGACTCGTGCTTGTGACAGCATGGGATGTAAACTCTAATGGCGTCCTCTTTTACTGAGCTGTAACATTAGCTAGCTTAATTAGCTTTGTTAACTAGACTCTCAACCACGGGTAGATGAAGTAGAAACTGCTCACAACTAGGTATGTGGATTATTTTGAGAAACCAGGTCATGATCACTGGAAAAAGACATTGCTGTTGAGGCACCACAAAGCTGAGTCCCATCCAGTTCCACACAGACATGTTTACAGCTGATAGCTCCAAAACTCAGCAACTCACACCGAAACAATCCAGATGGATTTGCAGCACTACAGGTAAGAGGTAAAATATGGATTTCTGATTTTAGTGGGGACTGTCCCTTTAAGTATGCCTCCACATGTTTCTTCTGTTCCATACGTGCTTATGTGAAAGTGTATTTAAGGAATAGCTGGCTGCCTTGTTTAGATGGTATAGAGCTGGATGTGTTTGGAAGGTTATGTGCAGTGGGGCAGACACACCCTCTGGGGCTACCCTTGTGAAATATTCGTTTGACCCACTTTTCCACAACAAAAGAAGATTGAGGTTACAGGAGAGGCAGCGAAGGAGACAACATGAATATTATATTTTGAAATTCTGGAGGATGACATCCCCTACAGGCTGCCGGATGAATATTTAATGGAGTTGGCCTTTCCACATCCAACCCGGCTTGCTCCACGATCTGGGATTTTTGATCGGACACATGACGATGGGGTCACACTGACAGAAATATATTCAAACAGGCAAGTATTGTGGTGTACCCAAAGAGGCGTTTTGTTGGCACACACACACACACACACACACACACAAATGCATACATACATAGTGATTCAACGAAAAAACATTTGGGATCCAACCTGGGGTCATAAGATAAATCTGAGGATTTACAAGACTATCAGCAAGACGGTCAGAACACTGGATCACACCATCGCCTAAACTAAATAATAGCATTTGATCTGACATGTTGTGTTTTCATAACTGGTGTGCTCCTCATTTGCGTGAATCTGTTTATTCATGTAACTGTTAACACTAAAACACTAAAGGGAGAGATGACAACAACCTGCATCTGTTGAAACTGCTGCGCCATCGCTACAGGATGGCCACAAGATGGCGGCGTTACACTGGAAGACACGTTGCTGATACCGGACGGTGCACCCAGCACGTTGGTTAGTGTGTCAAATTACATTTGCCCATCAAGTATGCCAAAATCCCATCCTGCGCTATTGTGCATGACGCAGCCTCGTAATACAACAATGAAGCCCATGTAAAGCATTAGCAGACAGGAGGTTATGGCTTCCTTTCAAGCTCTGTGCCGAGCCAAATACTTGACCAAGACCAACTATGCACGCCTATGAGGAAATCTCATTTGCCTTTTTTGTTTTTGTGTAAAAGCGTGAACTAGGGCTACACAATAAATAGCAGTGAAATCGCATTCCAAGCACAGAAGGTTGTTTTTCTTGGGGGGGGGGGGTGATGATTATTTCCACCAAATTGTGAATTGTGCTGCATTATTGCCATATGATTTTCTTTTACCATATCATACAGCCTTAGTGTGAGCCAAACCTAATCAGCTAGAGATCTGATCAGTCAACTGATTGCAGGGTGGCTAAACACAGAAACGGTAAGAATATTTGAATGTAATGTTGCATTAAATGGGCCCTTTGGAAATTCTGTGTTGTTAGGTTGTTAGTTGTTAGTAGTCTGCTAGTGAACTCCATGTCTAAGATAAAACTAACAACTGTTGCTTTAAATTTAAAGAGTAAATTGTTTCCAATCGTTACATAGCACCCCTTTAAATGTTCTTTGTTCTGTCCTGACAAATTTATTTAAATGTGCGGTTCACCAAAACAAGTATTCAGGTCTTTTGTTGCCTAACTCCTGGTCTTATTGAGCCGCAGAAAGTAATGCCGTTATCTAATCTAATCTAATCTAATCTAATCTAATCTAATCTAATCTAATCTAATCTAATTTTATGTAATATGCACTAATCTGAGCTAATCTGGTACAGCATTTGCAGGTCTTTCATTTAGGTGCTGTAAAATATTGGACTACCATTACCAAAACCTTTTTCAAATTTGAACAATTTGAACAGGTTTATTATCATAAAGACGTAAAAATAAACCCCTAGTGTTTGGATGTAATGTATCAAGGGAGAGTCTGAACACACTGAACACATTTTCAAACTGTTGTCATGAGAAAACCCCTTTTTTTCCCCTCCTTCATATACATAATCTTGTACACCACCTTTCTAAAAACAAGGCGTAGGGTCAAAGGTCAATGTCCCAGTGTTCTCAGTGTGTCACTAACTCGTGAAAGAACCACCGCCATTTGGTATTATGTCTCTGACTAGACACATAAACTCATCCCGGATAAACAGTCCAACGCACCACGTATCTCCTACAGTGTAGAATTACATGTAACAAGGAGGTGGCAGTCCTATTATTAGTGTTGTTTTAGTTATTTGCGTCTGTAAACTTCACTGTGTGTGTCACACATCGTTTTTTTGGACAATTACGTTCTCGCAGAAGAGAGAAGTGCCGTTATTAATGCCATAACACTCCTCTCTCGCCACCTAGGTGACAAACTTTCCTGTCTCCTCACTGCTGGGGGAGAATGTGAGGGCTCTGCTGATTGATAGCACATTATGCAATTATTTTCCAGATCTGAAATTTGCTTTGCCATTTGCTTAAATGACCTCCATTGCTGTATTAGAGCAGTCAAAACTGTATGTTGATGCCTTTCTCCGGTGTTGTAAACAGTATGGATATCATGTCATATCAAAAGTATCATGTTGGAATATCACTCTGTTAAAGTGAAATAGCTGAAATCAACAATAAGCGTTCTGATGTAGCTGCTCTCTTTCCAGATGTGTGGCGACTGAGTGGAGGGCAGTAGATATGACACCCTCGGTGGTTCTGTCGGCTCTGAAAGCACGCTGCTGAGGGTCCAGGCTGACAGGGCTGACCTAGTTTCTCAAACCACTTTGTTGGTATGTGAGTAAAACATATGTATTTATATATTGTATACTATGGGCCGACCGATTATTGACTTGGCTGACCGTGTTATCCAACTGAATTGTGTTTTTGTTTTAAATCTGATTGCCAATAAAACAATTGTATTTGAAAATGCACTGCTGGTGGCTCTGATGCAGCATGCAACCTACAAAATACAGTAAGTAGTAACTAAAGTTATAAAAAGTTATTTAAAGTCTATTAAAAAGTATAGCTGCCTCCATAATGTAGTGTGAAAACATGAAGTTGCAGAAAATATCTCGAATTTAATATGAGTATCTCAAAATTGTACCTCAGTACAGTACTTGAGGAAACGTTGGCCTATCAAGTGACATTCCATCACCGTCCCACACAGTGGGCGTCACTATGAGGACAGTGCACGCTCCACAACCTCTCACCTAGGTGTGCTGGTGTGTCTCCTCTGCTCCAAAACTCGAACTTGGCACTGGGTGATCAAAACAAGACGATTTTCCGAGACAAACAACAGACGGCAGAGTGGATCCCCCGTGCCTCTCCCCCACCCCATCTACTGTATATCAGACAGTGTCACTTTTGTAAGGACACTCTCTCTTTCTTGCTGTTGCAGTCAGGACATCTTATGGTGCGGAGGTTCCACTTGGCGGCATGTGCAGGTATGTGTCTTTATTACTGTACGTACATAGTCTGTAAGTTAGTTTTGAGCTGACATGTTGTGATTGTAAAGGTTTAGGAATGTTAAGATAGCGGAGAGAGTTATGTTTGTTGAGTTTGGATTAGAATCATGGGAATCATAGTTATAAAGTTGGATTTATATCTAAATATTTGGCCAGAACTGATAGTTGAGCAGAATGAAGAAAAATGACTTAAAATACTTTGGTATTCAGCTAAGCATTTAAGTTCAATGTACGTATAACGTAGTCACACAAACAATATCATATAATAGCATATCCAGGTTTATGAAAACCAGGGAAGGTCTTTTTAAGGAATCTGAAATCATTAAGGTGTTTAGTATCCCCATAACTGGGATACTAATAAACATCTAAATACACTCAGTGGCCACCAATATGCATATTATTCACATGTTAGAGTAGATGTTTAATCGCTTGTGTTTTGTTTGATTTTGGCTTTGTTTCAGCCGGGGGAAAGGATGGTTTCAGTCACTCAGAAGAGCAGAAGCTGCATGCTGCTGCTCCTCTCGCTCACCCCATCAATCTTCCCCTCTCTGCCCGTCGCCATCCTCCCTGCTCTCACCATCTCCGTCTGCCCCGTTCTTTCATTATCTGTCCCGACAGCTCCGGCTGGCAGCACAAACATGTCAACCATTTCTAATGCTTCCACCATTCCTGCCGTCCTAAAGCTGATCACCTCCACCGTCGACCCGACGACTTTGTCAGGAGCCTCGATTACACCTCCCTCAGAATCCATGTCAGCTACCTCTACGACGTCACTCTCCGACCAAACATCCACAAGAGTGCTCCTCACATCCTCACCCACAGCTAGGGGAGAACAAATGACCCCTAATATCTCAAGATATCTACCTCACCCCTTCAAATATCCACCATCATCCCTTGGACCCCCTCTGCACGAAAACCTTCTATGCTATTTGTCCAACATGACTCCGTGTCCTTCCTCCAACTCATCTTCACTCCCGACATCTTCCCCTCTTCCTCGAACTGCTTCACCCAAGCTTTCCTCTCCTGTTTCAAGCGCATCCTTCTCCACAACTTTCTTACCTTTAACCTCTCAAACATCACTGGCTCTTCTTGTCAAAGCTTCACCCGTCCCTCTCCCTAAGACCTCGACAGCTCCTCCGGAAGCAGCAAACCCTCGTCAACCCAGGACACTCCCGCCTCCCCCTCTTCCCCACACCACAAGTCCACTGTTCGAGCACCAACCTTTCATTGTCACCTGGAACATCCCCGACCTGGTGTGTAAGAGGTACAACATCTCGCTGGACACCTCACCGTTTAAAGGAGTGGCCACGCCTGCTAAGGTTAGAGGGCAAAGATTTGAATGTTTTTCAGTTGGACGTCAAAATATAACTTATTTTTACTGGCACTTCTGAATCTCTGCTAAGAAGCTCATTTACGTTACACAAGTTCACAGAAATCACAACCTTTCCCTAAGCTGCCTGAACCTAAACACTGAGTGAATATGAGCCTTGGATTCATGTGTGACCGTCCTGGAATTTGTACACCTGCCACCAACCCCGACTGCAACTGCCACTGATTCCTGGCAGTGCCAGTGTGGTGGTGTGGTGCTGGCATGAAAGATGTTCATTCTGAGGGTCCTGAAAACAAGCTGATATACGAGTTTACACACATACTGTAGATGGTATTTTGAGAAGAAATGTTGGCACTGTACCTTTCAGCAAACCACAGTTGCACAAGGAGATATCCCTACTTTTTTTGGGAGTTTACACAAAGCTTCTGAATAGATCTGAGGTCCAGTTTGTCAGAAAGTTTATTTTTGAGTCTTACTGCCAACTTGCCATTGTTGGTGGGTCGGCCGCCATCCCAAAGCATCAGTACAGGGAATGAGACTCAAAAATCAACTTCCCCTCCCACCATCTCCCCTGAATGAAAAAGTCAGGTCAAAAACATTTAAAGTGTCTGCGTTACTTGTAGAAATCTCAGTATGGTACATACGACACACAAGGCGACTGTATCAGTGTTCTGCAGAAACGTTAACTGCCAACATTTTAATTATTCTGTCGACTGGGCTGACGACGAGGGCCTCTTTCACAGGATATTATAATTCAAGGCACATTCGCAAGTTCATTCACAGCATTGTGTTCCTGCTGCAGGTCCCGGGCCAGTTCCTGTCTCTGTTCTACACAGACCGACTGGGTCTTTACCCCCACGTTGACCTCACTAGTAGGACACACTTCAATGGTGGCATCCCTCAGAGAGGTAACCTGAAAGCCAGTATGAACAAGGCCAGAGCGGATATTAACTACTACATCCCGTCAAAGTGAGTCAACCTGACATCTGAACGCATCTGACACATCTGACTCTGATCTTTAACCACTCTTCCATTGTCCTGTCTTCCTTACAGGACAAGCCGGGGCTTGGCTGTGATAGACTGGGAGGAATGGCGCCCCCTGTGGGACAGAAACTGGGGCACGAAGAGAATCTATCAGACTTTATCTTTGGCCCATGTTATGCACACAAACCGCTCCCTCACAGTGCAGCAGGCAATACAGAAAGCCAAACAACAGTTCCAGGTCAGAACTAACAAATCGCATAGTTCTGACTGTTAAGTATTGATGCATAACTCCCTTCTTCTTCTTCCACCTTTTCTTCATTTCAAGGAGGCGGCCAGGAGTTACATGTCAGGGATCTTGGCAGTCGGCAGAGCTATGAGACCCAACTATCTCTGGGGCTTCTACTTGTTTCCTAACTGCTATAATTATGGCTGGGAGAGGCCACACTACACAGGCCGGTGCTCCAAGGAGGTGAGGAGGCAGAATGATGAGCTGCTCTGGCTGTGGGAGTCCAGCACTGCCCTCTTCCCCTCTGTCTACCTGCAGGTTGGTTGGACAGTTACCCCTACTGATATTTCCACAGTATAAATTCCTCATACATATTTTTCTCCTTGCGTTTTTTTGTTCAGGTCTCGCTAGCAGACAATCCCAGAGCTGCCCTGATGGTGAGAAATCGTGTGCAGGAAGCTTTGAGAGTATCTGCCCTGCCCAGGCGGAGCGATACCGCCGCCGCCGCCGTTGCCGCACCCGTGTTTGCTTACACCCGGCCCGTCTTTGTTGACCAGAACAGGCGCTTCCTCAGCCAGGTGCATGAGAATGATTTAAATTATGAGTTGTTTCACACATCCCGCAGTTTGAGAGGTGCTGTTGGATGGTACTGTGCACCAGATGGATCAATAATTAAATCCACTGCTCAAACACGTTGCAGTTTTGAAACGACTCGTCAGTGAGTGACCACACACTTGACAAGATTAGATACATCTTAGGTTACTTCTTCACCCCAGCAGCGAGGTTTTTCTGGCCTGAGGTCCAGCTTTAAAAAGGAGTTTGGTTTCTTTAGTGTAACAACACACTTCTCAGGTGGTAACCCTGTAATCCTTATCCTCTCTTCTTACCTTGTGTTTTGGGGGAAACAAGAACAGTGAAAATGTCTGTGCTCCATGTATAAATACATGATTGGTGTTTTTTTTCATGTGTTAATGTCTTTTGAGGTTTCTGTGAATCTGTAAATAGGCAATAATGAGGTAGTGGAAGTATTCAGATACGTTACTTAAGTAAAAGTACCAGTATCACACTGTAAAAAATACTCTTGTGCACTTGGAGCACTTAATGGCGCAATATTTTACTTTAAAACGTTTGTGTTGCAGAGCCGTTTACTAAAGTTAGCATGCTAATCAGCAAGCCCCAGTAGTCAAAGGCTCCAGTGCTAGCTTTGTGAGCTCACAGTGCGGGCATATTCAAGTCAGATAATAGGACTGCTAGCTAAAAGGCAAACTAAGTTAACTAGGTAACTGCTGCTACAGTTAGCAGCAGTTGGAAGTTACTCTGGTGATATATTGCAGCATTTGTTTGGAGAATTGAATCCCACAGGTGGCCAAATTTTACATACAGCACGTCATTTTTCAACGCAAAAATTAGGTCAATTAAAACAATTAAAACACTCAGTGACATCCCACCGTCGTCTTTCAGGGAGACTTGGTGAGCACCATCGGCGAGAGCGCAGCAGTTGGAGCGTCGGGCGCTGTGCTGTGGGGGGCCAGCGCTGACTACGATGACCAGGTAACATCACACTGCAGACCTCCACTGGCCCGCTGAAAGACGTGACAGACAGCACTGATGGCAGGTGGTCGGACCAGAGACAATGTGTTAGATGATATAGGAGTCAGCTCGTCTGAGACCGACAATACAACAGTGGCACACGCACTGATGGACTGGGTGGTTGTACAACCTGATGAGTTAATTCATGGCAGGGGAGCCACGATTAGCTTGATGATAGTGACTTTCAATGGGTGCCTTCTGAAAAATTAAAGTAAAATCTGAATATAAGTAAAATCTAATTTTCTAATCAACTTCTATATTTACTTGTCTGACAAATTGCCATTTTGCTTATTTGCAAGTGTTAGATGGAAAGATTGATACTACTCTGAGACAGCTAGACCTAGCACGCTAGCCTAGCTTAGCCTGGTTTAGCCTGGCTTAGCATAAAGTGGGGAGTTGTTCCAGTACAACAAGTTGGAAAACCAAGATAGTTGACCCCAGCAAAACAGCTGAAAACTAAGCATTTTTAGTATTTTGTGCAAACACCATTCCATGATGTACACAGACGAAGGTTGGACAGAGCTGGTTGTACAATAGTGACTGAAATAAGCCAGAATTGCTAATAAATCCTAGAGTGTACAGCCTTCTACTTACTGTTGATGAGTGAAGCAGCCATCTTGGCTTTTTTAGCTCGGGGTTGGTGAGGTTCTTTGACTTTCCGACTCTGAAATCTTCAGGGAGTGTTCCAGTGGAAAAACAGCCTGCACGCTGGCCTGCCTACCAACGACTCTACAGCTCTGTGATTAACCAGCCACAGCTCACTTGTTAAAGCTGCACATAAACCAAAAAAGACAACAGGTTGTGGTTCTAGCCACCTGAGGTTATCACTGTGCTGCATCATTTCCTTGCTGGGAGCTGTGACTTCCTTAAGAAATAATCGGGCACAAAACCAACTGTAAAACTGCAATTTAGGCTTTTGCACAGGATAAAGTAATGAGATTAAACATGGTAGACAAAGCCAGGGAAGCTGCTTCCTACTCCTACTACATGCTAGGCCAAGCTAAGAATTGTATCTGCTTCATTTGCAACCAATACCTATGAGAGTGGTGTCAATTTGTTCATCTACCTCACCCAGCTCTCTTACATTTACTGTTGTTTTATTGGTCTTCCTGTTTCTTTTCCCGCTCTCTTTCAGACTTCTTGTGAAGCTCTCTCATCCTACCTCTCCTCCACCCTCAACCCTTACATCACCAATGTCACCGCAGCCGCCCAGCTCTGCGGCAACTTCCTGTGTCGAGGGAATGGCCGCTGTGTCAGAAAAAACTACAACTCCAATCACTACCTCCACCTAAACCCGGAGAATTTCAGGATCCTGCATGTTCAGAAGCGCCACCTTGTCCTCGGGAGACCCACCTTAGCGGACCTGAAAGCTCTGAGCCGGAGGTTTACCTGTCAGTGCTACAAAGGTCTGAGCTGCTCTCCCAGGACCTACAGAGAGCTGGCCAAGGCCCTGATGTTCAGTGTAAAGCAGGGGCTGTACCACAAGGCTAATGCTCTGAATAAAGCCACGGTGGATCATGCAATGCAAGACAGTATCACAAAGGACAACGTTAAAAAGAGCTTGAAAGTTTAGCTTATAATCACAATGCTACCTGGGGAGGACCCGGTCCTGTCGCGATCGATTGCTGCACGCTTTGCATGTTTAGTCCACAACATGATTTGCATATGTAGTGACTGATGTTCAACGCCTCCAGGCTTTGCTCAACTGGAGCACAAAACCAGAATGCTGTCACAACTCATCCTTACCTTACCTGGAGCTATTGGTTTAGTCAAGGAGTTCAACGGCCCTTTAATGATACTCTTGTTTTTGTCTTACCTTTCTACTTCAGAGATTCTCTATTCTCCAGGGATACCATCAAACTTTTCATCATCATTTCACCCTATTGTTTTTTTATTTATGTTATTACCTCTCATCACAAATACGTTGTGTTCATTAAAGTGTGTTAGCGACTGATCATCAGGAAGTTTTTAAAGGACACATGGTTACGTATTAGCATGTGTATAGTCTTTGTATGAGCAGGGATTTGCTGAATCTCAAAACAGTCTTAAAAACATGTACTGGAGTATATCACTGGTGACAATACTATTCCCAGTGGGTATTTGTATATGATTTGACTCTATATGTAAATAAATGAAAGAGACTGGGAGCAACAGTGTTGTTGGCTCAGTGTTTAACCTAATACTGAAAAATAGGGTGACTAAGCATAAGGAGTCTCAAAATGTGATTAAACTCCAAAAGTTGAAATGTGCCCTTTCTTCATTTTGTAAGTGTGACTGGGCTACATTCTTAGTCTCGGTGTAAAAGGTGCTTTTGTTAGCACATGGAAAAATCAAATTATCACAGCAGTGCAGGACAGTTTATAACTTCAACAACCATGTAACCATCAGCTCTGCTGCACCCAACTTGAGCTTAAGTAGAGATCCAATCAAATAAGTGCAAAAACATATTAAATCTGTAATCTCTTTCGGCTTTCAGTTTTCTATTTCATATTGCGACAATGCTGTGCTTATGATCTTGTTAGATTAAGGCACCAAAATCACTTGGTTAGGGTTCGGAAAAGTTCCTGCTTTGGCTAAAAATACTTGCTTTGGTTGCCACAACCACCACAGGTGGTGTCCTGAGGTCTTGTTAAAAACACCTGGTCATGTCGCCAAACACATGGGCAGAGATGTCCTGACTTTTTGTCAAAAAGATCAAATTTTGTTGCCACAAACATATCTGGAAATTGACCTAAGGTCTACTTAAAAATAGCCATTGGTTTCACACTTACAAATGTTGGAACGCTATGAGGCTAGCTCTCTTGCTAGCAAGCAGTTACCCACTTACACATCCAGCCAGGGTGGAGTAATTCTGGACATCGCAGTTCATATTAGTCCACCACTGAACCTTGTTTTCATCCCACTTTGGTCTCCAACCGCTGAGAGAAATAACTGTGTTGTTAGCCTGTTACATCATGGACCGGCTAATAGCTAAATTTGTTCTGTCTTTGGTATTGAGTAATTAACATAGTTTAACTCTTAATTGTGTTTAAGTGAAAACAGCTACTAGTAACTGTAAACAGGTCTGATAAGAGCTAGGATACATAAAAGTGCTATAAACACAACAGTAAGCTTTAAAAAAGCGTTAGCTAAGTTTGTTGCTAATACTGACCTCACAATACACATAATATTAGTCCCTTAATTCAAGAATGAATTCAAGATTGACCAACAATTAATATATGAAATACTAGTTATTGTTAATTAACTGGTTACATCACATCACATTACAAGTTAGATTTTTTTGTCAGCATGTTTTTTTTGCTAATAGTGATGCTAATTAACAGTTGCATCTCATGTTGTTTTCATCTGCATGGCACCAAGTCTGTGTCTTTGTACACAGCAGTCAGACACTTCTGATTGAGAGTGCTAATGACTCATTATAGAGGAACTAATGTTAGTATTCCCATCGAGGTGTCATCAGAAGGCACTCTGGGTCACTGGTGTATTGACTGAGTCCTCTGGGCAGTACAGTAGGCGTGTGAGGTGTGTCTGCATTAGTGTGTTTGCCAGTGTCACACATCTCGAAGGTGGTTTACAGAGAAAGAGAGAGAAACTGAAACTTGGAAAAAAAGAAAGAAAGAAAGAAAGAAAAAGGCCAGTTCAGTGCCACGATGCATATTTGTTTCATCCACGCAACCAACCAACCATCGGCCCACACCCACACACGACCGCTGCCTTGACAACGCTCCACATGTTTAAACTGCAACAGAGAGCACAGCCAACGTCAGAAAACTGAAATTTCCTCCACCAGCTCAAGACACGGACAGACATCAAATCCAAAGTACGACCTTTCTTCAGTTCCTCTTTGGCTCGTTTTGGTTGAATTTATCAAAACAAGATCTCAATAAGGAAGTTGAGACGGTAAAACCAGCTTGTGTGCATACCAGGAACTGGTGTGTGGGTTCAAATGCAGACAGTAACCTCATGGCATGAGGCCAACACTACCCATCATAAAATCTGTTGCATGTGTGTTTTGACGTAGATAAGGCAGTGGCAACCATGAACTTACAAGAACAGTTGCCCACAGCTCTTAATACCATCAGTCAGTCTTATGAGTCATCCTGAAAATGGGTTACAGACCTTTCCTTTTTCTTCGCTTGGTATCCTATGACAGTGACTGGAACTGGAATAGGAAAAGAAAGGAAACTTCCCCCTTGTTGCACAATCTTTCACACATGGTTGACATGCCTGCTCTGCTTAATGTCTTTATGCGAAACGATAGAGCGTTAACCTGAACTTTCCTGGGCGAGTAATATTATAACTGATAACAGCTCAGAACCTGTAGGAAGCAGGAAGCAGGAAGCAGACATAAATGTATTCCAAAATGTAAGCACACATCTTGGACACATTCATTTTAACCTGGAGGTAACACATACCGGATGCAATCAAGCGGTAACGTTAGCTCGCAAGTGGTTGAATGCTAACATTAGCTAATGGGTTATCTAGAGGTTTTGCCTTGAAATATGACCCATGCTTTTCCAGATTTTCACTCTTTGTTGTCTTTTCTTCTGCTGATCAATCAGACAAATGTGAAGCACAACAATTTGTCACGTTCCTTGCGTTTTCACGACGTGCGACCTGGAGCACAGCAGCACAACATTAGCACTCACCAGCATTCGAGCTCAGCACCCTGAGCACGTCATCAGAGGAGAATGAGTGCCGAGCGAACATGGTCTATTAAAGTAATGAAATGAAGCAACGCAGGTCATGCCACAGGGAAAAAGTCAGCTTTAATTAAAACTGTAAGTCTTACAGTACATGCCATTGCAAGTCAGTCATCGTTTTTCACTTTAATTTGCGTCTTCTAAAAGCGGTTTGGTCTTTTTGTTTTTTTCAAAATTGGTGAATACCACAGAACAAAGTAAAGTGTAATTATAATACAGTTATTCGGCCATGGAAAAATCTCAAAGACGTACAAAGTACAAAGTACAAAGTCATTCAGTCACGTCGCTGTGGTTCAGTGAATGAAAATGTCTGAGAACCTCTAATAGCTGCCAAGCTGAACAAAAAGCCCAGGAACACACCAGCCACGGGCAGGGCTCACCAGCTGTAAACGTTCAGCGCTACTTGCGTCAGTTTTGACAATGACTTATTAACATAATGTTTGAAAACCTGTTTTTTTTGATGATCAGATAATGTGTTTGAGATAGTTGTCCTTCTAAATATGTGCAGTCAAGATACATTTTGATCCTTGACAAATCCCTTAAAGACCGGATAAAAATCTAGTATTTTATCTATCTAAACCTACTTTTGTATGTTTTAAAGGTCCCATATTGTAGAAAATTAGATTTCCTGTCTTTTTAATTATAAAGCAGGTTGAGGTGCTCTATACTGTAAATGCTATGGGAGCTTCAAACCCTTCAGTCCACGGAGGAAAGTGCCCATTACAGAAACGCTGCCTTTAAGTGAGTTGTTAGGACTTCAGTAAAGTTGCGATGTCACAACTGTACAGTCGCCTCTCTCAGCAAGGCTGTAGTTGCAAAAAAGTCAACAGAGCTGAGGTGCAAACACAGTGGACAGTGTCTGTTCAGACACGTGAGAGCTGGCCAATAAGAGTACATTGGGTTTTTGTGTGTGTGGGGGTCTTAAAGAGACAAAGACAGAACAGAGCGTTAAGACAGGGTGAATAGAGGAGCTGCAGCAATGGTAAGTATGAGAAATAAATATCTGCTTTTTGAATATTAAAGCATGTAAACATCCAAACTAAAAGTATGAAATTAAAGATGAACATAACATGGAACCTTAAAATATGTTACTAGGACAATACTTCTCAATATTACTTTATTCAAATATCAGAATTTAGACGTAAACTAATATGTAAAGAAGTAACTAATGGGCAGCTTCATAAATGATACCAGCACCAAGTTAAAATGCTACTATGGGAGTGAACGGCTTTAACTGCTGCCACTTAACTACTGTGAGAACTGTCTCCAAACGATGGTCAGTTAACTAACAAAGTGACGGGCACAGAGCGGATACGTTTGCCACAGTGTGAGGTACTTTTAGTTTGTTAATAAGGCAAATTTTGCTCTACACAGTATACACAGTTGGGGTTTGTTAACTAAGAACTCAATTTAAAACATGTCTGTACTTTATTCACTTAAGCTACGTTTATTTATGAATTTAATATATATATATATATATATTTTTTAAGATTAGCATGTCAGCTCTCTACATTTTACAAAAAATGTCCATCAATGTGGGGTAACCCTGCTCAGTAAAAGCAGGTTAAAAATTTGGCGCATGGGGCTCTAAAAAAATTTATAAAGTAAGATGAAGAAAGCACACAGAGTCGTCCTCAACACGAGGATTTCTCGTGAACTTTAGCAGTAAACAGAATTAGATGTTCCCGGTTCCCAAAAAGAAATCAGTACATTTGAAGATTTAACACCCGGCCGTTAGTGGTGTGGTTCCGATACCGACACAAACGCATCCTCACTGACTGGGTCAGCGCTGGAAGTTCAAACATCTCTACAATTATGATTAATAATGAAACACTACAATATATGTAAAAAGTGGAGCCACCATGGGAACCTGGTCGACCCTGTTTGCACATGCAGGAAGGCACTCCAGCAAATTTGGTTAATGAACGATTCACAGTAAGCTCTCGCTCCTCGTGTCCATTCAGCTACAGGTTTTTCTTTGCTACATATATTACTGGGTTTATTACTACTCTATAATCACCATGCATTACTCGGAGGTCATATCAACAAGCTGAGTTTTAAAAAGCGTCAATTACAAACTGAATAGAATAAATCGAAATGAACATTTAGATGGAACGACGGTCCTCTTAGCGGTTGTTTTTACGTCCTACTTGTCCTAAAAACGCCGATGTATCCAACAAACCGCTTTGAAAAACAAACTTCCCAGGTGTTGTTTGTACTTTGCAGCATGCAGGTATGAGCTACGGTAAAAAGCATGCCGGTGCGGATGACGCAATCGCAAGTCTGTAACTGTGAGTGACAGTGAAAAGTATTCACACGCTCAAAGTCAAGAGGACTCGTAAAACACGAATATCACAACTAGATTTCACAACGTATACAAACGGCAGTTGGTTTGGTTAATTGAAAAGAGGTTAGGTAAACAGTTTGGTGTCCTTGTTGATCGTGTTTTTAATTACCAGACCCCCCAGAAGTGTCGTCTGGATCACTGGTAACAAGTGTCCAGGCTCCGAGGTAATCAGACTCCGAACTCCACGAACATCTCAACAGCTGTCGTCATGGCAACATCTTGCCATCCCAAAGTGGTTTTAATTTAAAGGTGTTCTATGTAGTTTTTGGAGGAAGAAATATCAATCAGCGGAGAAAATTTCTTCATTGACGACTAACTAAACAAACTCTCAGGGAAAAAAAACAAACAAATCTACCGGTGAAGATCTTTCTCTTCTGATTGAAATTTCCACATAGTGCACCTTTAACCTTGTCAAACCATCTTCATGTCCTTTTTTCGATTGGGTGATCACACTCAAATAATGCCTGCTTGTTTCTTCCCCATTAGTATAAAGTTAAAACCTAAATAAAGATAAAAATAAATAAAAAAGAAGACAACTCAAAGCAGTTTTTTCTTGGACTCCAGCTGTCCGTTCACCTCCACACTCTCCCCACTGGGACCGTCCTCGGCTCTGGTGCACTTGATCCTCAGCAGCACGTTGGACAGCACGTCCTGGTACAGGCTGAGGCAGAGCCAGCCCGGCAGGTACAGCAGGGTGATGAGCCCCATGAAGTTGTGAGGGTAGTGGGAGTAGTCCCAGGAGCAGGCGCCGAACTGCCTGAGCGCCAGGCCCCAGGAGAACTCCCAGGCGTAGATGAAGCAGATGTAGATGGGGAGCCTCCGGCACGTCCCCCAGCCTCTGCCGAAGTGCAGGTGGAGGTAGAGCTTCTCCACCACGAAGCTGCAGCTGCCGTACATGAGGAAGGACCACAGGGACGTGTGGCCGCTCAGGGTCCGGTCGGACTTCTCCACCAGGTTGAAGACGGACGTGAAGATGACCTCGTCTAGGAAGCCGTGCATCCCGAAGAACAGGAACCGCACGAGGCCGGGGAGAGCGCGAGGAGAGGGCCCCCGGTCGTGCGCGCTGTCCTCCGTCACGGGCCGCGGCGGGGGGTCGGGGTGGTACTGCAGCCCGGACAGCCATCTGTGGAACACCTGGGCGAAATACAGCGCCAGGACGTAGTGCACCACCAGCTGGGTCCCGGACACCAGCCTCACCTGCTCGGTCAGAGTGTTGATGTTCCCGACGAGGATCTGCAGCCCGATGTAGACGGACGGGTAGAAGACCAGGTGAAACACCACGGGCCGACCTCGGAAACACCTCTTCTGCGAGTAGATCTTCTCCAGCGCAAAGTGGGTCAGCGAGTGCATGACGCAGAGGTACGGGGAGGAGAAGCCCAGCAGCTTCGGGTCCCGGTGGTTCACGAGCCCCTGTAAGGACGAGAGCAGGACGTCCAGAGTCACCCCGTGCATCCCGTAGAAGTACAGCCGCATCCACCGCGGCAGCTCCCGCAGAGGCTCCGCCGCGTCCTCGCTCCCTCCGGGCGGTTCGTCTCCTTGCTGGCGGGGCGTTCGCGCCGATTTCAGGCCACCACCGGCGGGGTCTCCCGGGCGGCTGCGGGGGCCGTCTCGGCACCGACCGGCCATGATCAGTCAGTGTGCGCGGAGAGATCCAGCCGTCCTCTTCCTACACATTGTTTTCTGTTGTGTTCCGCTGCTGCAGCATCTCCCGCACTGTACAGAGTCGGTGTTGCGTTCATGGGCTCCACGGAAGAAACTGGGTTTGTGAACGCAGCATCGAAGCTTAAAGGTGCACTATGTAGTTTTTTGGGGGGGAAATATTTCAGTCAAGAGAATAAAAAATTCAGATTTTATGACAAACTGACCTTAGAGGACATCACCATTTCAGACTGTTTTACTTTGTTTATATGTGGCGGACCCTGCCACCTTTTCTAGCTTCAAACAGTGTTCTGGGGACCTTATTTAGTTGTTTATTCAGCCATGCAAATAATAATAAATAAATAATAATATTGGCTCTGCGCAGTTTTTCTGGTGTTGTCAAAGATCAGCTGTAAAATGACGGATTCAGACTCATTACAGTCATGGTCTGTACTTCCTCATACACTTTATCTAGAGAGATACTTTGTAGTTAATGGTTAACATTCTTGTGGTGGACATTCTTGTCAAAGGTGCAAACATGTGTTTACACTGCCTTGACAGATTGATGTCTTGGCGTCAGGTTAGTGAGAATAACAATGTGGCAAAGCATAAGCTCTAACAAATGTTTAATAGGGAGCGCTCGCCTCCTCTTGAATTAAATCTCAACAGCTTCAATGTGATTAAAAAAGCGTTTACAAACATGTTAAACAATATATTTGCATGAAAAAAACAACAGTGTTGCTTAAAGTTTAAACAGCAACATCAAAAACCCGAATCATGATCTAAAGTGATGAGGTGTAAAGCGGCAAATCACGGGCTTCTTGCAAACTGCTGCTCGCCATTTGCATTCGTGTCCACATTTCCCACAGCACCTGAAGGCGGCACGAGAGAGAACCCGACGGAGGAGGCGGCGTGAGCCGAGCGACGTTTGGACTCTGACGCGGTTATTAATTGAGCTCAAGTCCCCCTGCGACGTCCTGACGCTGTTTAATTACGAGCGATTAATGGTAATTACAGCAGATTACTGTGATGATAGACCTGCACGGGCCTGCGTAAACTCATCTGTACAACTGAAATGAAGCAAAGTAATCCATCAACTGTCATCATCACACCTACACCCGTTGCTGTGACAGATAGATAGATAGATAGATAGATAGATAGATAGATAGATAGATAGATAGATAGATTTTATTTTAAAATGTTATTTCATGCATGTATTCTGCACAATGTGGATGCAGCTCAGTCACATTATCTCTGACTACTTCCTCTTGTGGCTTCCTGCTTGCTGACTTTCAAGTGTTGCACTTCCATTGACTGTAAATAGACAACACAGTGACAAGAGTTTTTTTTTTTTTTTTTAAATAACCACCCCGAACCAATTAATATGTGTGCAGTAAATATAGATATGAGACTGTACTGTATTTCAGATATTATCCAGCCTGCAGCGATATACAGTATCGGGCCTGTACAGGTGAGGAGGCTCGCAGCACACCTGGATGACCACAGAGTGTCACTGCTGAGTGTGTGCGACCAAAATAGAGAGTGAGACTGTGGATAAGGGTTATTTTCACTGAAGGGAACTGGCCCGCACTTTCATTAGAGGCTGTATAGTGAGCCTGTGTGTGTGTGTGTGTGTGTGTGTGTCATAACACTCATCTCTTGTCGAGATGTGTCTCAATGGTTCAGCTCTGAAGTGCTTTGTGAAGAGGCTGCGTCATTGTGTGCTGAGTGATTGTATTGGTGTTGTGTGTGTGTATGTGTGTGTGTGTCCTAAGCCTCGGTGGAAGGTAACTAAGTACATTTATTTAAGTACAAATCACAAGGAACGTATGAAATGGTCTCAGATTAAAACTGATCCTCTGTATCCTGAGTCCTCAACAGGGAGGCGGTGACACTGAGAGATAGGAATTTTGTTTTCAGCTTTCTGTTTTGTCATGGCTGTTATCCATGGTGACCGTATATACCAAAAATGCCCATTACCAGCTGTGTTTTAGCTAAACCTTTTCCACAATGAACTCTTCATTCCCTTTTTTCTGCCATTGTTTCATGTTCTGAGATAGTTCACTCTGCATCACCATCATCATTGCCATGGCCACAGATAGATAAATTAGCTTATCATCCATTCGGCTAACATCCGTGTTTCAAAAACAAAAGACATCATCAAAAAAATTACATTGCATCTTTCGTTCACTCCCTTCACGCTGGCCGGATCAAGATCTTTAACCTGAGCAGGTGATGGTGCTTGTACCGCTTTTTTATGCAACTTGTACTTATACTCCATTATATTTCTGTACTTTTTACTACACTACTTTTATCTGAGCATTATAGTTAGTGTAATCTATGCTAACAATATCCTCAGTAGTGTCTAAAATTGGCTCCATGTTGACGATCCACAACATTAAACATTAAACATTCGTACATATATTTGTAATGATAAAAACAGAATAATCTAATATTCTATAATTATATAACACCCTCTGCATGATAAATAGGTTTGATGCTTACTTATAAGATACATCCAAACTTTTACGAACATTTTGAAATTCAGGAATTTTTAGACTATAGTACTTTTACTTATAAAGGCTCAGAGTACTTCTTCTAAAACTGCCACCAAAGAGTATGAAAGTGTGTTTGTGTGCGTGTGTGTGTTTGTATTCTACCTCTTTGAAAACTCTCCCAGGGTTTCACAGTGTGTATTTGTCTGCATGTTGTGAGTGCTGTGTGAGTGGCAGCCTGCCCCTGTGGGATGCAGTATTGTGCACTCAAACGGTTTCATGTGTGTGCTTTTGTGAACGTTTCTGCCCGTCTGTGTGTGCGTATTTGTGTGTGCGTATTTGTGTGTGTGTGTGTGTGTGTGTGTGTGTGTGTGTGTGTGTCTGTGTGTGTGTGTGTGTGTGTGTGTGTGTGTGTGTGTGTGTGTGTGTGTGTGTGTGTGTGTGTGTGTGCGTGTGTGTGTGTTTTCATATGTGTGCATACTTACGCTAACT
>JARJLU010011392.1:0-29404 GCA_030272975.1 Sparidentex hasta | reverse complement strand
ATACAAAATGTAAGAATACAGAACCATCAAATAAAAGGCTACTCAGTTTCTCTAATTTACATATAATATACTGAAAACTACTCCTTTTTTAGATAAACAGTGTTAATGCAGCTTTTCTCACAGTATAAGACATTATTACATTATGAGGTTTTATTACATTATGAGTTGCTATATAGTGGAGCTCATAACGTAATAGGTTATTACATTATTACGTTATGCACAAAGACGTTATTACGTTATGCGCTCATGATTTTATTACATTAAGAGTTGATTATTACGTTATGAACATTTATTACATTTCAGTTATTACGTTAAGAGCCGTTATTACGTTAAGAGCCCTTATTACGTTATGAGTTGCTACAAGCCTTCATCTAGGTTGGAATTTTCTCCAGGGCCCAGGTCAGATTGAGCACTTTTTCTCATATTTACTTTTTCAAATATTTATTCATCACTATTACCTGTGTTGTCTCACTTGAAGTATGACTAAGTACTTCTGTATTTAGCGTAATATGTCCAGTAGATAGCTGCTAAGATCCTAATACACTGCTCCCCCATCAGAGGGTCGGGAAGACCCTCCCTTTCTTTAACTTTTGCCCCAGCAAGGAGATGACACTCTACAATAAGGCCACCCTCGCTCTCTATGGCGGGTGAAAGCCATTTGTCACCTTTCCCCTTCTATAAGACACATTCTTCTCCCCCTTTTCATGACACTTGAATGTCTTCTTCCCCAGGTCATAGACATTCGAGACTCAGGATTCAACAACTCTATATCTATAGTGAATCACAACTGTTTTTCTGCAAAGAAGTGCTGATAATTAAATGCTTTGTTGATTGTAAATCAGGAACAAATGGTCAGTGAATCATGTCGTCCGTCTTTGATGTAGCGGTTGCCCTTTCCAAGAGACAACAATCAACATCTGGTATTCGCTTCTACTTGTCAAAGTGTAAATGTACGATGTTTTTGTTTAAAAGCTGTTTGCATTCTCAATTTACCGCAGGATTCAGAACAGCCCTGATTTCAAGTTTATCCTGGATGAGGATTAAACTGGAATTTCATCTTTTCCAAAATTTGATGTTTTCCCCATCGTTCTGACATGAATTTAATCAAAATTACAAATTCTGGTTTAATATGTCTGACTGTTTGGTGGAACCACAGTGCCACAGTTCTATATTTAATATCTGACAAGTTTGTCTGTGATGACCATGGTGGATTAATGTGAACAGTGAATCGCGATCTTAAAACTTTCAAAACGATAAGAATAGTTTGATTCTGTGAGATGAGCTGTGATATCACCGGATATCAATGGTCAGCCTGCCCCTCGGTTCCGCCTTCAGACTAAAACTTTGAAAAGAGAGAACTACTCTCTTGTACTCTCTCTTACTTTTGTACTCTCTTCCCAAAACTTTCTGAAACATTTTACTCTTCTTTTCTACTAGATTTGCAATCTCCGCAGATTTGAACCAATTGCTGAATTTTTCTTCAAAGTGATAATTCGTGTTTGCCCCCCCTCGTGGCCCAATTGTCGAAAACCTTGTGCTAAAGTGCTCTCTTGGGAGCCAAAATGCACGCTAAAGTGCCCTTTTGGGAGCCAAACTGCATGCTAAAGTGCGCTCTTGGTTGGCATAACACACTAAATTTGGCTGGTTAAAACATGATCAACTGCCCTCTTGGGTACCCAAAACACGCGATAAAGTGCCCTCTTGGGAGCAAAACTCTTCAGTGGCGAGAATGCGCTGTATTTTTGCCCCTGCCTTTCAAAAAGTCTGTGCACGCCACTGTGGATGAAATACAGAATATGAGACTCTAACTGTCCAAACCAACTTGTGTAGTTAGATATTTGAAATAATTCTCTCCGGCCTATTCCAATAAATGAAACAATTGAGGTGGTGCCCCATTTACGAGTGTGTTATTAATCGCCAGTAATTAATTACCATTATTATCAAGTAGTATCTGCTACAGTTTTGATTTTCTTTTGTTTTGCTGTGCAGACAACTAGATTCTGACCAGACAGGTCCTCAAGATGTAGTAATGGTGCAAATGCTATTATTTCAGTTGATGAAATAATAGAGATGACACAGTGTAGGCCTCTTCACGCATGGATGTGGAGATAAATAGTGCTAGAGGTAAACAATAGAGGTCATCAAGAATTACTTTTAAATAGGGGAAGTTGTAATTGTTCTAGTATGTCAGCCAGCATTGCCAATGCTGCATCTTGTCTGGTGACAATGAAGAAATGCAAGGATTATAATGCACACAGCAGACTACAGAAACAGTTGATCAGTCATGTGACTTGAATGATCTCTATGTCAGAGTTTATTTGGTAAATCTGTTTCCACCAATGTTTTGTGCCTTAACTCTGATGCGCACAAGACACAGAGGTGTACCCAGGGGTAGACTGGGATTCAATTCAGACTGGTTATCAGTCTCTGCCTTGCTTTCAATTCCTCATTCTCTTCCAATCAGACCTGGAGCCAAATGTATAAACCATGCATAGACACAAAATTTATACTTACGCCACTTTCCACGCAGGTTTCCAAATGTATAGAAATCCACTGAGGGTGAGAGTTTGCGAACTGTCACACATCTTCAGTTGTGGCAACACAACATTTTTTTTCTCTCTTAATTGTGTCAGGATTACATCTGTTCTAGAAAACTTGATTACACAGTGATGTGTGACTTGTTAATTTTTTTTATGGATTTGTCAGCTTTCATTATGATAATCCTAATTAAAAATTACCTTTATGTAAATAAACAAATTCAAATACAGATTATTTTCCTGTATTTTTGTTCAGTCTGGTTTTCGCTCCAACCATAGCACTGAAAAAGCTCTGATGAGGGTCACAAACTACCTGCTGACGACGGCAGATTCTGGCTCACCCTCTCTCCTCATCCTCCTTGACTTGTCTGCAGCATTCGACACTGTCGACCACTGTATACTTCTCAAGTGGCTACTACACTGACACTCACTGACACTGCACTCAACTGGTTTCATTCTTACCTTACTGACAGGACAGAGTACGTCTCCATTGGAGGTGCAAGATCAGGGACACATAAGTTGTGGGGGCAGCATCCTTCGGAGTGCGCATTTTAAGTGCAATGACGTCACAACGCCAAGCAAAGGCTGTCCCAATTCAAAGGACACTCCAAATGCACCCCACAAATGATGGCTGCTTTTCCCTCTTCCTGGAGGACACACCACCACTATCCTTTGCGGCTATAAATTGCCCAAGATTTATTGCGGCCCGAAAGAGAGAGAAAAAAAAAAGTCATTCTGGTCCTCCATTTCTCAGCATAGTCTCTGTGGGATGAACTTTGGTCTTTTGCTGTGAGGCAAAACATGAGGTCTGTCATGACTCCAGTTTGTGTTGTACTTGTATCTGTTTTTTGGGTTTTGATTCATGTCCTTTTTTCTATGTCTTGTTGTGTTCTGTGTTTTGTTTTTCCATGTCTTCTGTCTCATGTTTTGATTTCCATGCCCTCATGTGTCCTTTAAGTTCTCCTATGTTCTCCCCTCTGGCTCCCTCTGTCTGTTGTCTTGTTCCCTCCTGGTCTGTTCCTCTGTGCTCCTCCCCCTCATTATCACACCTGGCTTCCTTCCTCCTCTCTCTCCTCACCTGTTCCTCGTCATGTCATTAGTGTCTGTGTATTTAGTCTCTGTGTTCCCCTCACTCCTTGTCCGGTCATTGTTTTCTGTTTTCTGTTTGCTCCTGTTCATGCTCCTGTTCAGTTTGGTAGGTTTTGGAATTATTTTGCATTTTTTCCATGTTTGATTTGTACTTGGATATTGAATTGAACTTTGTATTTTTACAAATTGTTGCTACTTTGTTTTTTTTCATCCCCGCATGTCTGCTTTTGGTTTTTGTAACAGCTTTTCAATAAAGCTCGCCCATGCCTTAGCTACAGCCACAGCTGAGCTCCCAGCCCAGGCCTCAGCCACAGCCGAGCTCCCAGCCCAGGCCTCAGCCACAGCCGAGCTCCCAGCCCAGGTCTCAGCCACAGCCGAGCTCCCAGCCCAGACCTCAGCCACAGCCGAGCTTCCAGCCCAGGCCTCAGCCACAGCCGAGCTCCCAGCCCAGGCCTCAGCCACAGCCGAGCTCCCAGCCCAGGCCTCAGTCTCAACCCCGTCGATACCTGCCAGTGGCCCTCAGTTGGTGTTCCGGTCGACACCTGCCAGTGGCCCCCAGTTGGCGGTCCGGTTGACACCTGCCAGTGGTCTTCAGTCGGCAGTCCAGATGGCGCCAGTTCCTGCACCTCGGTCAGTGGTCTAGCCGAGGCCTGTTCCTTCTCCTCAGTTGGAGGTCCGGCCAAGGCCCACGCCAAGTCGAGTCCCTGCACCTCGGTCGGAGGACTGGCCGAGGCCCACGCCAAGTCTGGTTCCTGCACCTCGGTCGGACGACCGACCGAGGCCCACGCCAAGTCTAGTTCCTGCACCTCGGTCGGAGGACCGGCCGAGGCCTGTACCTGCACCTCGGTCGGAGGCCCGGCCGAGTCCCATGCCAAGTCCAGTGCCTGTTCGAGCACCTCGGTCGGAGGCCCGGCAAGAGTTCAATAGCACAATCATAGGGTCTATGAGGAGGCAGAGAAAGAGCCCTCTGCTTGCTGCACACCTCAACGAGGTCATGATACACAGGAGATACAGATGATAAGTCAGGGGGTTCAGGTGGTACAGCACGAGTGCTCTTAGAACATGGAGGGAGTGCTGATTTGAGACAGGTGGAATGACAAAAGGAACTCCAAACTGAGAGTCAAGCAGGTTAGAGTCAGAGCTGGAGTCGATGAGGACCTCGAGCCTCAAGGTATTACCCTTTAGCAATATGTTAGCAAGTATGTTCATGCGTACGCTAATTATTCATATGCTAATAATCCACAGTTATTCCAGTGCTGCTGGTCAGATGAAAAAATCAGTTAGCATGGTACAATGCTTTTGCATCTTTCAAGTAGGGGTTTTATAGATCTGAATAAAAGACTGCGTAGGGATGTTTCCCATTTTGTGTGTACACAGATTCCTACACCTGAAGCCCACATCATTTGCTGGACATCATTTAAACAGCCAATATTTGAATGATGACATGCGGCTAAACATGTCATCACATACAACCCAGCCTCCACAGTCAAATGTTACGAAGGTGTCTGCAATCCACTGATTCATCCACCTTGGTACATGTCATACATACTATATTGGCATTTGTACAATACATATCATATGACATTTATTACGATCTATATGAATATGATCTTTTCCAAAAGGTTTTGTGCCTAAACCTAACCACACCATAAGCACAGCATTGTTCAAGTTAAAAATTAAACCTGATGAAACATGAAGTTTCAGCGTACATTACCACCATATATTCCAGTGACTGGTTTGACGTGTGACAATTGATCTGATTTTTTTCAGGTTTTTTTGTCATGTGCTACCTCCGTAATGTGTTGCTGACTCATGCTGAAAGTGATATAATGACTATAAAATAAAAGTCTTACATTTTAATTCAGGATCTGTTTGCCTTCAAATACAATGTTACCAAATCCTGTGATGAGAGCAGTTGCCCCCCCGCAATGATACTGAGTTTAGGCACAAAGCAGTCTAGACCAGAGGATGTGTATAGTAAAATTAAAAAGAAAATACTTCATTCGTCATTAAAGTGCAAAGAAGGACTGACAAGTTGACTGTGTGATGGAAAACCAAATTACATTTCCTTTTTGGCTTTATCATGTTCGTAACTGCTGTGGAACGTTAGAAAAAGAAAAAAAAAACGTTCTTGAGGATAAGCGTAACACTACAGAGACTGTGATTCTAATTGACTACACAATGTATCATCATGCAATAACTTCATACAGCAGACATGACATGACATGACACATGACCTATTTGTCAGACAGGTAACTGGCATGCATGCTAATAGCATTTGTACAGTGTATGCGTGAGCTGAGACCTGATCAGCCACCTGGATGCCTCTGAATACCCACATCTGATGTTGTATGCTAATCTGCTAACCTTGAGGGCACCCAGACTGAATACCAGCAAGCATGAGCAAGAAATAGCTGTCTCGTCTGCTCAAAAACACTTTGACATGATCCGCTCAGTTTCCAGCTTGCACTCAAGGGCTGTTAATGAGTGTGTGTAATTCTATGAAAATTCACAGTGGGTATAGAAAATGGGGTATTGAAATGGTAGTTTTCAGCATGAGGCATGGGGGAGACAGTGAATGGTCTTGATTAGGCATTGAAATCTGTTTGTATATGACAGGTGGCGCAACAAAATGGTGGAGGGAGGTGACATCTTGGAGGTCGTCTAAAATTCTTCATTTTGTGCTCAAGCACAACTGTAGACAGTGGAAGAGAAGACAACAGGTGACAGAAAAAAAGATAAGTTCATTGGCAGAGTAAAATGGAAACAAATGAAAAGGCACATGACAAACTGGTAACTTTTGCTCATGATAAGCAGGGATTTATTTGTTTCTGTGAAAAGTTCTGGTTAGTTTCTGCATAGTTTGCAATAGCTGCCACAATTTGTCTTGGAAGATATTAATTGTGCCATTGTAGAACTCCTTCAAGAGTAGGACTTCTCTAACTAAGATGAACACATGAACAGGAATGAGAAAACCAGAGACAAATATTTCTGAATATAACTGAGGTTTTATATTTTAAGAGAATCCTCTGTGCTGCGTTATTTTGAATAAACTGGAATTCCTTATTATCATACCATAGTCTGGCTGATTACTCCATTCTGATTGGCAGCAGTGTGTCAATCACTGTAACTTCTGATATACTGACACCATCAAAAGTACTCAAGTCATTTTAGTCAAACCAGGTGTTGCCAGGGAAACAGAGTTATTGCTTGTGATAAGCTTTTGATCACAAAAGCTGTCCAACTCTGAGGAAACAGAAAAAGATCCAGTTGACTGTTAGACAGCTGCCCCCAAATTCATAACAGTTTGACACACAATGTTTGGAGTAGTTGTCTGTTTCCACTTTTAAGGGCCATTAAAATGAAACTCTCACCAAAAAGCAACTGAGGCTTTATTTGCGATTGAATATGAGTCAAAACCTTTGTGTCGTTTCCAATGGGGTGCAGGGGCACTTTTACGCTAGCATCAAAATCACTATTTTTGAAACAGTAAGAAGGCTTGACACAACATGAAACTTTGCTCTTAGTATCACCAGGGTCTCTACACATAAACACGAGCACTGAGAACATTGTTTGTGTACACAGAGTTTACTAAAAAGAAGGTTTTTGGATAACTCATGTTAGCAGTAGCACCTCGGGTGTGCCGCCTGTCATGGCAGACAAAAAGTGTCGATCCCCGAGTGCGACCTAACAGGCACGCTTTAGGAACGGTCCAGCATTACTCTCCTGTCTGTTAGTTTCATGTTGTGTCGAGCCTTCTTAGTGTTTTAAAAATAGCGATTTTGATGCTAGCGTTACAGTGCCCCTGCACCCCATTGAAAATGAGCTTGCCCAAAAACAAAACTACATTAAACCTTAAAAGTGCCTCTTTCATCATAATTATGCTTTTACACAATGGTTTGTCTCATATTCAATCACAAATAAAGCCTCAGTTGCTTTTTGGCGATAGTTTCACTTGAAGGTCCAAAAAACCATTATTTAGGGCCTTAGCTTACTTCTCTAAGCTGCCACCTTAGGGTATGGTTTCAGTTAGTTGGAACCTGCAATCTCACCGCTACATAGGTGACACTAAATCCTGCACACTGTACTGTTAAGTAAACTGGTTTTGATTGTTTTCATGGTGAAAACAGCACGGTTGTGCAGATATCAGATGGCATCGCGCTTCATTTCTCTCCAACATGGTCTGCCAGCCTGCTCAAGATAGCCAAGAACATCAAAGAAACTGAAAGCCAGATGTCTTTGTAGGTGATACCATTCCCTGCCAGCTTTGGATTTACACGCCAAAATGACAACCAACTGAACTGCATACCTGACAAAACCCCTTCAGTGCGTTCATTATGGATTTAAAAAATCTCCGGCTTGGTGCATCCCTCTTAGCCCACACTCTAAATCAATACTTCTAAATCCATGAGAGGTGGTGAACAAATGTACATGTCAGAGGAGAATAGACCCAGGTTTGACTCTCTGCTATCCTGTGAGTTCCTACGCTCTAGTCATGTTTGTTTGCCACTAAAAGGCAGTGACAATATCCCATTTTACGAAACACCACTCATGCCAGTATGTTTGTAATGCCATCTTCTTTGAGCTCCTCAGACATGGCTGCTGAATAGCTGCCTGACTTTAATCCTTTTTTTTGGCCCCATTTTGTTCAGAAGACATCTCACAGAGGAGGATGTACTCAGGCTAAAATGGTATTGTCTGTGCCTCTCTTGTCAAGAACCAGAGAAGCATTTAGGCACTTTCCAGACAGAAATGTGGCTGTTAAGCACAATTTATGTAGATATGGTTGGGTGGATATATTGCTTTGCCAATAGCAAGTAAACACGTCAACTACATTATAAGCCATTTATGAGGATAAATGATAAATTAAGGTGAATGGTAGGTTACAAAACAAATGCAGTTTTAGAATTATAAGGTCATTTTGCATAGGCTATTTCAGGGTGTGAGTTATGGAATTGGCCATAATGCGAATTAGAGCCAAAACTATAGGGGGCAGCATAACCTCTACTCTGTTGTAGCTAACAGTGATGCAAGACATTTCATTACTTCCCCCAGTTAATATAAGAAAACACAATAATTCCTTGTAACCAAGGCCACAGAAATTTTCATTTTCACTGCACTAAATGAAACTCTGTCTGTTAGCTGGCAGTTAGCTGATGTTTGCAGCTCTTTGACTTTGAGTCAAGAAGGAAGCTGGAATGCAGAGAACCAGCACAACAGTTGGCGTCCTCATCAAGAAGTGCTCTAAAGAAAATCTAAAGAACAGTTTCCCAAATGAAAATTCAGTAATTATCTACTCACCCCCATGTCAGTGGGAAGTCAGGAGAAGTCCACATAAAATTTCTGGAGCTTCACAGCAAAACAATGTTGCAGCATTCTCCAATTGAAGTGGATATGACTTAAAAAAAGAAGAAGAAGAAAAAAAAAAACTTGTACACTTGTACACCCCCAGACAGGGCTCTTACTAACACTTTTAGCTTTGCAGCTACAGTGAAGATTTCAGCTTTAACAAAGCATGTAAATACCATTTATTTTCAAATCAATCTGGGAACTCAGGACACTTGGATTACATCAGACAACTGAAAAACAGCTGAAATAAAGTATGTAGGGTGCCATTACATACTTTATTTCAGTTGTTTTTTAACATTTTAAAACAAGTTGCCAGCCACTTAAGTTGTTCAGGAGACCGCTGCTACTACTACTGTACTGCTGTGTCATCTTCAAACTTCACCCAACTTCCCATCTGCATGGGGTGAGTATTAGTATAGTTTTCCCTCTAGATCCCTCTAACAATGTTAGTTGTTTCCTAGATCACATCTTCACCCCTGCTTGTCTGCCTTTTTATAATCTAGTGCCAACTGAACTCTCCCCCACTTTCTCCACAGTATCTTGTCCTGCACATGTCCGTCTCCCTCTCTACCCCCCATATCAATATCACTCATCTCCCACTACACATGCTCACTCTCACTGCCTTCACTTAATGGCTTTCATGTTGTCATCGAGCCTTTGATGGAAAGAGCCTTTGAAAGTTATAGAGGACCTTTAGCTCTCTCCCACCACGTTAGCTGCAGCTAAATCGGGCTTGGTGGCGAGGCTGACTTGTCGCTCTTGCAGGGTGAGTGGGAGTCTGGAAGCTGATCAGACGGCCGGCACTGGGGCCCGGGGGCGGAGGAGCTGCCACCTCCAGCTACCTGGACGTGGAGGGGAGATAGTGGTGCATATGGCAGCAAGCACTTTAGTCACACCCACACTGACTCACACACGTGGCTGGATTCAATCACCCTCTGTTCTCAACATCACTCTCTCCTAGTCTCTTCTCCCTTTCCCCATTTTTAAAGCCTATATTTTGCGGTCAATTTCAGCTACTTTTTTAAGGATAAAAATGTACACAGCATACACTACTAGTCAAAAGTTTGGACATATCTTCTCATTTAATGGTTTTTCTTTTTTTTCATGACTATTTACATTGTAGATTCTCACTGAAGGCATCAAAACTGAATGAACATGGATTTATGTAGTAAACAAAAAAGTTGATATAACTCCAAATGTGTTTTATATTTTAGATTCTTCTTCATTCTTCTTCCTTTGCTTTGATTTGCACACTCTTGGTATTTTCTCGATGATCTTCATGAGGTAATTACCTGAAATGGTTTTCCAACAATCTTGAAAGAGTTCCCAGAGATGCTGAGCACTTGTTGTTACATTTTTTCTATCATTCTGTAGCTGATGTTACTGCATATTTGACAGTATACAACGACGTTTGTCTACCTGTACAACAGTGCAGCCATAGCAGTTGGCAACAGGACTCAGTGACAACACTCTGGTCTTCTCTAGTTATCTCATGTGATACATTTTTCTAAACCCGTCTGCATTACCTGTGTTTTATGTATTTTAATTTATTGATTTTATTGGTTTTAGTTTGACTTTCAATATTGGTTTTAACACATTTACTGTATTTGCTATGTGCTTTTTGATCATTTTTGGATCAAAATGCGGGTTCCTAAATAAGTTCCTCTCTCTCTCTCTCTCTCTCTCTCTCTCTCTCTCTCTCTCTCTCTCTCTCTCTATCTCGCACCCGCTCACACATAGCGGGTGCAATGTGTGAGCGGGTGCGAGAGTGGGGTGTGGAGTGATTGACTATGTTGATTGCATTTTCAAAAGTTTTCTATGCTTGTTTGGTTTTTTGTTTGTTGTGTATGTTTCAGTGTAGTTTTGTGTAGGTCGGTGTGTGTGTGGCAGCGGGCATCATGCCCAGTGTTGGAGTGGATGAGGAGGAGCTGCAGAAACTGACGAGGCGACATGCTATCAAACTTTTGCCAGCAGTCAGCTGTTCAGAGGGAGATGCAGCCTATGCTATTGGAGATTTTGTGGGGTTCCAAAGTGTTAAAGCTGCCTCACGAATCAACAGTGCAATAGTCATCTTCCTGGATGATGTGGCAAAGGCAGAGAAAGTGGTGGAAAGTGGCGTGGTGATCTATGACACCTTCACACCCGTGTTTCCTGGGTGGCCGTGCCTGTTAGCCCAGGGAGGGGATCAGCCAAAAGACTGTGTTGCTATTTTACCACTATGATCAAATTAATTTAATGGAAAACAGCCATTTAACACTACACACCATGTGAGGTTGTGGCACATGGCATAGATGGACCTACCAGCAGCGATTGGTGAGAGCATCTGAGGAAGGGCAGAGGGTCCAAAAGAGGCATCTATAAATCATATATGACTGGTTTAAGGAACACACTAACAAAACGGATAAATGAAGACACAAACAATAGTGACCATTCTCATACCTGCTACAACAGTGGACATCAGGTGCATCGGAAGTGAGGTGTACTTACAGTGTCAGAGGGAGAGCCAAGAGGACCACTACCAGTCTTTATAGGATGCCTGCATGCAATGATTGGCCATCAATCAGAGAGCATCTGAACAAAATCATACGGACCCACCTAAACTCAAAATGAGCAATTAAAGAGGCTTAAGTCCCAGAACTCAAGCACACAGTTCTGGGGTTTAAGCCTCTTAATTTTAATATTTTAACCTCAACATTCCCAACCTTCCTCCTCAGCCTCCTCTTCCTCCTCCTCCTTGCCATGATCACGCCTCAGACAATTGCTGCATTCATGATCGCAGCCTGTTCAATATTTCACGCAGAGGTCCACTGAAGAAACAAGAGGCTCCATCTCGCTCTCTCTCTCCCCTATGCAAAAATGGATAGACCGCCTGCTGTTGAGAATGCTAATGATTGTACTGTGGTAGCATTAGTTGTGTGTGGGTGTGTGTGTGCGTGTGTGTGCGTGTGTGTGTGTGTGTGTGTGTGTGTGTGAGAGCGTGTGTGTGTTTGGAGGGGTGGTTTATGATAGGATTATGATAACTGATGTTACTTGAATGTACATATACAGGTCATAGGTATATATATGGGTGTGTGTGTGTGTGTGTGTGTGTGTGTGTGTGTGTGTGATTACTATATAAGTGGTTGTACAGATTACAACTATGAAATCTTTATTTCCTTGGCAGGAAGCAACAAACTACATGATACACATGATACTTCAGAGCTTGAAGCTTCCAATTCTCATTAGTGCCTCACAGATGCACCCTGGAAATAACAATAGCACCCACCCACACACACACACACAGTCAATACAACAATTCATTAACAATCTTAACAGCAGGAGATTTAGCCTTTTTGAACTTGAAGGAGAAAAAGAAAAGGTGCCTTGTGAACGCTAATTGGGGCGACAGGCAGAGGCTAATGAATTATGCTACACATGGATTTCTATGTTGTTTTTTAAGCTTTCTAAATTCCATGGAGTCTCACAGAACAGCCACTGACTTCATAAACTGCATGTGTAGACACTGACAACACTGACACTCACCTTCGAACCTAGGTCAATACAGGTTTAAAGGTCCTATTCGTGAGAACCATAGATTTTTCTCATTCCCAACTCAAATACTGATCAGTTCAGAAATCAATTTTTCTTTCAAATATGTCCTTAAAATATTTCTGAAGGGGTGTCTTTCAATTTTTGATATTTTCAAACCATTAATAGATTTGACTGTGGTCTACAGTTCCAATGGCTCTGTGTAGGGATTACTGTATTGGGACTGGAGGAATCATCTAACCATTGAATTCTGATGGTCCCTGCTGTACAGTCCTCCTCCATAACATGGTGGCAGTCTTTTACTAAGCCTATGAGGATGTCACATAAGACCTCAGTGGCCTCAGGTTTCACATCATTGAATTCATGGTAATGGACAAAAACTCTGCAGTATTTGTTTCATTTGCGGAGCTGATACAGGCACCACTTAGTAACCCCCATCATCTGAATAACGTATCAGAACGCTGCAGCACGCCTCGTTTTCTCCTCCATGATCTCCACTGACTTCCTTTTGCAGCCCTCATCCGTGGTATGGAACTGCACCAATCTATGTCCAAACACTAGTCAAACCACACACCTCAGCATGAGCACTTCGCTCTACTACATAAGCTGGCTGGCTGGTACTGTCATCGCTGAGAGCAAACAAAGGTTGCTCAGTGAAGTCGCAACTTTTCTCTGTACTGGCACCAAGGTGGTGGAAAGAACTTCAGACCAATGTCAGGAAAGCAGTATCACTGCCCATCTTCTGCAAAAGACTCAAAACTTAAAACCAATTTGAACCAACCAACCAATTTTTTTATTTTTTTATTTTTTCATGTGTGGAAAAGTTTTGCTCTTGATATTGTTATGGACTAGTGGGATCTAGGGAGATTTTAATAAAAGCAACATATGCTAGTCCTAGCCTGGAGTGTGTGAGAAGGAGAAAGAACATGGGACAGAAACAGAGCGCAGATGGACTGGTTTTTCACCGGGAGAAAAGTGTGGAGGTGGGTCGGCCTACCGGAGATAGCTGGTCTTCCAGGATGACACTGCAGCCAGCTCAGACCTGCGCTCTCTTAGGAGCGCCGAGGCCCGTCTTTGGTTTTCAGTTAAATGCTTTTTAAAAGAATGATGGTGGATGGGTCTTCGTACGTCAAGCTGGTTCTCAGGAGGCTAAAGGTGTGTCTCGTCTTCAGGCTTCCGGCTTCAGTCGGCATCTTCCGCGTGGCACTCGCTCAGGCTACCACACAGACCCCCAGCCCCCCCACACACAGGTCAGTCCCCTTTGCTTGATTCCAGGAGAGGAAGCCACACGCCTCTCCAAGTGAGGTCATCTCAACCTCAGCACCTCTTCCCTACCTCTCTGATCTCTCATGAAAAACATTAATTAGTCCATTAATTTGTGGAAACCAGAGTCAAAGAGAAACATTATTGATTTGTTGGACAAATAAAGTTGACAACCAGTTTGTATGTGTACTCTTTCCGGACTGCCACACATCTCAGTCACTATGGCATCATGTTTTCATTGCAAATGTAAACAAATCTCATAGTTAGTTCTGCTCTTCTTGTCACAATTACTGAGCTCCACCGTGAATAATGTATTGTGTTGTTTTCTGGAAATGTTACATTCATGGAAAGCAAGAAAAAAATGGAGAAAAGATCTACAGTATCTCACATTTTATTCATTGAACCTCACAGATATACCGCCTCCAGACAGAGGCCCTACTCTTGTTTATCTCCTGCCTCACTCTCGAAGCCTTCTCTCCCTCCACTTTTCTCTATCTCTGACATCACCCTCTTTTCAGCTCCTCCACATGTCTGAGCAGCTCAAGCTTGGGAGCGAGAAGAGGCTTCAGTCAGTGAAAGTTCAAAAGCAGCCCACTCCCTGTCAAGTGGAAATCCACTGGAGGGATAATCCTTGCCTTCACCATGCTGACTGAAACAGACAGAAAGAGAGGAGAGAGGGACTAACAGAAAAAAGGAGAGGGGTATCAACCGTCCACTTGACAGAAAGAGAATAAACCACACTGCTCCATGGTGCTGCCAGTGGTTAAAAACTCTACAGGGTACCTTTGAGCACTGACCCCTGGTAACTGACCACTAATACTCCAGGACACTGATGGTAACATGACAAATCACACTTCTGAATACACCTCAACAGCCATCAGTGGACTGGCTGTGGTCGGAAAAATCTATTATTCCTCTATAACATGTTGTGAAAGACATAATTTGTAGCATTATAACCAACACAACAAGTTTCTTTTGTCACAACTAGCATCCACAAGCTAAATACAGAGAGGGGGCAGCTGTAGCTCAGCAGGTAGAGCAGGTTGGCAAGTGATCAGAAGGTCGCTGGTTCAAATCCCATACTGAACCCCAAATTGCTCATGCAATGAGCTGGCGACTTGTCCAGGGAGTGCCCTGCCTTTGCTTGGAGACAGCTTGGCACCAGCAACAAACCCCGCGACCCGTTGAAAAAGGGATAAAGCAGTGACAGAAGATGACATGACAAGCTAAATGAATCACAGCTTTTGTTGAAGCTGCACTAGATACTGTTTCTGACATTTTGATAGCCATTTAATCCCAAACATTATATCGAATGCAAAGATGTCTGATTAACCATATGGAATAAATGCACTTTTTATTGTTGCATGTCGAATTTTTTTAAAAACTGTTAAATTAATTTTGGCAGTATGGGCACAGTCCAGTGCTAAAGACATTCACCATAGCAAGTGACTGACGTTTTTGTCATTGCCTTGTGTACTGTGTGTCTTATAACATTTTTAAAAAGTCTTACATACTGTACAGAAAAGTAGATATTTTGTTTTAAAAAATAGTAAAAGTCACCAATACAAATAGTACTTGAGTTAAAGTATTGTGTAATGTATAAAATAAAGCATGGCATGGCTGATATTAAGTGTTTCTCTATCAGAATCAGAGTTGTTTGTTTTGTTTTTTTTGTTTGTGTTTTTTCTTTGTTTTTGATGATTGCCGATAAAATCAATTCATTTGAAAATGGGATACTTTGGCCCCAATGCAGCATGCAATCTGCAACTAACTAGTAAACTGAGTAATCAAATAAACAAAGGGAGTATACTTCCAAAATGTAGTGGGGAGGAAGTATAGTAAATGTCAAGCAGAAATAGCAAAAGCACAAACATTCGTTTCCTAGGTAGAAGTTCAGATAAGACTCTGTAAAAGTAAAGAACTGATTCAACTTCTTCACTCAAGTAAAGGTAATAAAGTACAGGCTAAAATATAAATATAAATGTATCCCATTGAAGGACATTTCTTTCTGCCATTTATGTACAAAGCTTCCTGAAGCTCATGTGATTAAAGGTCCCACATAATGAAAAGCATGTTTTCTCTGGTCTCTACATATATAAGCTTGTCCTCCCTGAGCCTGCCAACTCCCAGAATGAGGAAAACAAATGATTTCTGCATGGTCTCTGCAGCCCACCCACTGGTAACACGGCGCTCCTACAGGCTGTTCAGATTCAGTTCGTTCCTTTACGTAACAAAAGGAGTCATTATCACGGGCCGACCTCCTCTGCCTGGTGATAGGAGATATCTGAGAGGGGGGCGTTCACCCCCGAGATGAAGTTCGGTGTGTCCAGCGGTAAGACAGCAGTGTTTCACAATGACGTTGCTCAGAGCTAGAGATGCAAACTGCTCTGTTGTTGGTTGTAAAAATCAACATCGGTGCCCATATTCTGTCCCAGCTACAGAACAACAGAAGAGACAGTGGTTGTGTTTAATTTTTTTAACAACAACGTGCCGGCTTCAGTTCATGTTAGCTTTTGTGTGTATCCTAACCACTTCACATCGGACAGCTTCAGTAACGAGGGTCAGTACAAAGCTGGCTTTGCCTCGACACTGACCCTCGTAAAAGGATCAGTCAGCTGCACCTGAGCCACAGTTAAGTGTTGCCGCACTTTGATAGTATTTATAGTTGCCTACGAGTATGGTGAAGTCAGCTGGAAATTGGCTAACTAGTTAGCTCTGCTTCGGTCCACTATGCAATGGCATTTGAAGCAAGTTTAATGTTAATAATATTATGATGGAGCTTGGTTATCACAGTAAAAACTCTGGAAACACGTGCAGACTGGAGACAGAGACGATAATGTGAACAGTGTCCAAGAGTTTGGAGACTTTGTTGGAGACAAACACATTTTTTGCTAGCTGTTAGCCATTAGCTACATGGTAATAACTGTACCAACACATACAAACAAACTAACATTATTCAGACACACTAACTATTCTGAAATGCCTGCTGCAGCCACAGAGTCTGAATTTCCTCAGGAGCCTCTCCTTCTGGGTCCCATTCTGGGTCAAACTGATATGGTTGAGCACAAGCATCTCCGCGAGCCATAGCGATACATAAATATACATCCATCATAACATTAGCGCATGCTATTGCTAGTGACCAAGGCATTCCATCACTATTATTCTACTACACTACATATACCATTTACTCTTTAAAATCATTCAGCAAATTAGAGCTACAGTAAGGCAAGGCAAGTTTATTTGTATAGCACAATTCAGACACAAGGCAACTCAATTCGCTTTGAAGGGGCATACAAATTACATTAAAGGAGATGGCATTTAAAATGCATTAACTGCATTAACAACAAGTAGGAAGACACAAAGGAGGCAAGAATAACTGAACACTGCTTCTCCATGTTTAGTTCTGACTCCAGGGACTGAAAGCAGACCTGTACCTGACGACCACAGAGGTCTGGATGGTTCATAATGTAGCAGCAGATCAGAAATGTATTGTAGCCCGAAACCATTCCGTGCTTTATAAACCAACAGCAGGATTTTGAAATCTAATATTTGACAGACAGGAAGCCAGTGTGAAGATCTGAGAACTGGAGTGATGCGATCTACTTTTTGTCCTTGTTAGGACTCGAGCTGCATCAGCTGCAGCTACAGTTACAGTAGTCGGGTCTGCTGAAGATAAATGCATGGACAAGTTGTTCCTAATCCTATTATCCTTTTTTAAAAGGCCCTTTATCATGGATATATTCTTAAATTGATTGTAGGCTGACTTTGTAATTGTCTTAGGGTGGCTGCTGAAATTCAGGGCTGAGTCCATGATTACACCAAGGTTTCTGGCTTGGTTTGTAGTTTTCAACATTACAGATTGAAGCTGAGCCGAGACAGTTAGTCATTCTTCGTTCTTCTCCAAAAACAATTATTTCAGTTTACTCTTTGTTTAACTGAAGAACACTCTGACACATCAAATCACTGATTTCTTCAATGTGTTTACTCAGCATTAGTATAGGATTATAGTCCCCTTTTGATATGAAATGTAAATTTGTGTGTGACTGTGGAAAAATATTTTGTTGTTTTCCATTATCTGAGTTAGAGAAAGCCTGCAAATGTTGAATAGCAGAGGCCTCAGAATGGAGCCCTGGGGTACTCCACTCGTCATCATCAACAGCTCAGATGTTAAAGCCCACCCAGTTGTGTATATATTTCTTTATTACATTGTTGGAAGTCTGTGGACAGCAAAGGAAGAATTTCATTGTACATAGGAACATGTTTCTTTACTGTGCATATGACAATAAACACTTTGAATCTTGAATTTTTTTATTACAAAACAGTTGGTCTCTTGGTCCAGATACTGGTATGCACAATTACTCAAATTTAAAAATTAAAATTAAAAATTTAACTGTCCCGCTTCCTCAAAGTGCTAAAATGTATTTTTGATTCAACCCCAAATTTTGAGTTACATGTTGTAATACTTTTGCAGTCCTTTATAACTAAAATTTATCCATGCTTAAAGGAGAATTTCGGTCCATTTAAACATGCAACTTCATTGCTCAAGCTACCCTTGGCTTACCAGTACCGAAGACGCAAACACATTTGGTCCAACCATCACAGGGCCCTGTGAATGGAGAGTTAGCATTGACAGCTAACAGCACAGGGTCAGAACTTTACACTGTGTTTTAATCTTCTTAACATGTTCCACATCTCACCCCAAAAGTTATGGAACATCAGCAGATGCCTTACAACACAGCACTGTAGCGTGTATGACTCAAAATGAACAAAAAAGTAGTTCAAACAGTGTGTTTGTTTAAGTAGCCACATACCGGTTTGTTGACATCCGTGTCCTAGGGTAGCTAGACTGAACTAGTCAATCCGTCGAGCGTGTGCTCAACAGGCAGGTTACAGACAGGTTATTGTAAGGCTCATGGCTCATGACAGGCTGTAACATGGACATATACATTATGAGCAGAAAAATGAAAATGCTGGAATACGTTTCTGTCTCTGCCAGTGAGGGAGTAAGCGCACGCTCTAATGCATTTATTGTCGTCACTGGGGATTTTAATCATGTCTCACTGGACTAAACCCTCCCAACATTTCACCAGTATGTTGACTGTCCCACCAGAGACTATAACAAACTGGATCTTTTATATGCAAATGCTAAGGATGCATACAATGTCACTTGCAGAAGTTTTCTGATGACTCGGCTGTTGTTGGGTGTATGAGTGAGGGACAGGAGGAGGAGTACAGGGCACTGGTAGACAACTTTGGACTGGACAGAGTGGACTGGACAGAATCACCTGCAGCTGAACATCAGCAAGACCAGAGAGATGGTGATAGATTTTAGGAAGAAGAGGGAGATGGCTCCCCAACCACTGCACATTCTGGGAAAGGATGTGGAGGCGGTGGAGGATTATAAGTACCTTGGTGTTACCATCAATCACAGACTGGACTGGAAATCTAACACTGAAGCTGTTTACAAGAAGGGGATGAGCAGACTTTACTTCCTGAGGAAGCTGAGATCCTTCAACATGTGCAGCAAGATGTCGGAGATCTTTTATCAGTCTGTGGTGGCCAGTGTACTTTTCTTTGCTATAGTTTGTTGGGGGAGCAGCATCGGAGCCAGCGATACCAACAGACTCAACAAACTAATCAGGAAGGCTGGCTCTGTGATTGGCTGTAAACAGGACACTCTGGAGGCTGTGGTGGAGAGGAGGACACTGAAAAAACTGTTATCCATCATGGATAATCCACTCCACCCTCTCCACCTCACAGTGGTCAGACAGCAGAGCACCTTCTCCAAAAGGCTGCTTCAGCTTCGCTCTCATAACAACAGATGTAGGAAATCTTTCCTGCCACAAGCCGTCATGTTATATAGCAACTCTCTCACCTCTGCCTGGCAGAGATAACTCTGATATCTCTACTGTTTTGTTGTATATATTATTACTGTTTATTGTTTATATTTTTTGCAGACCCACTGCTGCTGTGACAAAATAATTTCCCAGTCCGGAATCATTAAAGTAATTCTATTCTATTCTATTCTATTCTATTCTATTCTATTCTATTCTGTTGGTGCTCTCTTTTTATAGAGGAATTGTATGTATTCTAAAAGAGTTTTAGTAACAAAAATAAACTGCTTTTATACCTATCTCTGTCTATATATCTATCTCTATCTATCCATCTCGCTGTGTCGGTGTGGCCGGGAATCTGAACCTAAAAATAAATTAAGGTGAACAATTTTAGTTTGTTACAGCAGCAACCCAAATTCCTTCCTTATTTACACGCAATCACCAGATGTCGATAATGAAATCATTTCACGTGGAGAAATTCAGCCTGTTACATTTAGATCAAAGCCGAGGTGATGAAAAACTGTGTCTACTGTAGAGTCAATTGACCAGGATGTGAATGCAGAGTTTACACATTCCCATTGCACACAAAAGCCTTACATTAGCAGGTCAAAGTGAGATTTTTGACCAGTGGAAAAGAGGGAATATTTACTGAAGTCCACATCTCTGGTGAATGAAAAGACTGACTTCACCTTTCTCAGCCAATCCTGCATCTGAAGTATCTCAGAAGTACCAATTTGTGCAAATATACTTTCTTTCTTCAAGTACATGAATTCCAATTAATTCAGCTTCCTGACAATAACACCTTGCTTTCAGAGGTATGTGTTGGATTGTAAAATCATGGATAATAAACACAAACCATCAGCAGTCAAAGAAAAAATGCCTGATGGTTGAAATTCCCACACCTTTTTTCATGTAGTTCTCTATTTTTCCCTCATCCTCCTTCACTTGTAGTGAAACACAAACACAAGCACTTGCATGTGTGCGTGTGCTCCTTCAGTTTCACAGCCAGGGCCTAGTCCCACAGGAGTGCTGCTTCATCAAGTCTGGTAGTGGGTAGCAAAGGGCATCATCATTAGATTAGTCTCTGATCACTCTCCCTAAGTAATTATCGTCCTGCCCAGGCTCCTGCAGCATGCAGACTTAATTGATTTAATGGAGTGTGTTCTCTCTCTCTGCGTCTCTGTCTCACTCTTCTTTTTCCCTCTGCTTCAAGACCACATTTCCTTCCATCAGGGTTTAGGATTCAATTTCAGAGTCAATGAGGCGATGGGGCCCTGCACTCAAAAATGGATTCCGGGATGAATGCTTTTGTCATGTTGTTTTCTTGCGCTAATAAAGCTGCATCCCAGCGTTTTTGTATTTTTTTAATTACAGTTTTCAAACTCCTTCATGCTACATAAACACAGAACATACAGTATAAGGTCATTTATATACATATATACTGTACATCAGAAAACCATTCTATTATGCATTTTTTGAATTTGCATTGGAGTGAATGTAAACAGTGGCAACAAGATGGTGATCATCTGATTAAAGGTTTGACATCAGCACAGCACAGACTCCAATCCTCCGTGCTCTGCTGTTGTCCTGCATTCTGTCGGCTCAGGACACTGCCCACCTGTCGAGGGCAACAGCTTGATCTTGGATGTTGTGGACGGTCAAAAGATGTCAGATGTGATTTTCTCAAAGTCTGTTGCTCTTACTCCAAACCCTGTGCTTTCTTCCCCAACGCAGATGCAAGTATTCTCTGTTGGTTAATTGTGATTTAAAATTAAAGAAGAAAAATAACTGATTAAAACCAAAAATTTTGCAAAATCTCAAGGAGCTATCTACTGCTGGATCTGCATGGGTGTCTGTAAGCACATATTGGATGTATGGATCATACAGTATTTTCTAAATTAAAAAAGAAAATGAAAAGACTTAGTTACATTGGATTTTACAGCACTGCTCTAACATACACAACATTTAGGTTTATCATTTATAAAAATCTCTGTGGGGACATGGCCTTGGATTTATGAGGTTAGTTAGTTACAGGGTGGAGATGTGATAAGTGGATGAATCAAAGTCAGACTAGTTAGCCTCTAGATGTATAGGCCTATATGTATTCCGTCTGACTCTGTGTTCTCATTTTCTCTTGAGCTGTTCTTCTAATGATTTAATGATGACATGCGTTCTGATCTTCCCCAGGCATTTTTTATAGGCAAGGCAGGTTTTATAGATGAGTTTTAAACATACATGTGGATAATGTAAGCCTAACATTTACCTACATTAACCTTTGGATTGGCCGCTGTGTGTGTGTGTGTGTGTGTGTGTGTGTGTGTGTGCACGAGTAGAATCATTTATTCTCTCAGCCTGCTGTCAGATGATGATTCTAGTGCTATGTGATTATCTTTGGCATATTGATTTGGCTTGTTTAAAGACTGACTCTGACATGAGCAGCAGAAGCAGATGTTGGGCTAAGTGGTATCAGCAGCCATGAATATCATATGGCTGGGCGCTAATGCTTAACCTTATTGCTGCCTAATGAACCACTAAGAGACAATCAGTGCCATTTGCTCACCTCTCTGCATCCAGAATGAATCACAAGCACACTGCTGCCAGCCAGTTTGCTCGCAGTGCTGCAAACTAACTCAGTTTTTACTAGATGGAAGGTCAGAATACTTCTTGGGGAAACTGAACTCCCTGCGCAGCAGGCGCGGCTTCAACAGCTGATGTAATTAAATGTACACCATAGGCAAAAACAAGCATGAACACTAGTATGCACAGCTAATCCACACACTTTCTTGCACTAGCACTTACTTCGGCTAGATGAGATAATGAGGCAACAGTGCAATTACGGAAATCCGAGAGGCAGGTTTGGGCATATTCAGCCCTGCATGACGCTTGCTTGCTAACATGGCATGCTAATTGGCTGGAGCACCAAGACACACACTGACAAAAGAAGCCTGAGGGAGAATATTGAGACAACCCCTGAAGGGTTGGACACATAAAGACAGACGGCAGTAACCTCCATGTCAATCCCTTTATGACTAAGGACAAAATGGTGCTGGCAGGCAGTGCTTAATTTGAAAATTAATGGGCCATGGGATTTTTTTTCTATCACTTAAGACACTTTGCAGCCCGAGTGGGGTTACCTCCATCCTGCCCTCTCCCCTGGCTGAGTTTTACGACTCTTCAGATGGCTAAGGATGCGTACTGCATACGCTGCAGTAAATTCATTGCTAATTTGATTAAATACTGCTGCGTCCTTGTGGCTGGTCAGACAGAAAGGTGCCTAGGCACATTCCATTTGAGATGTGCAGCCTGAACATTGCACTCCATTATATTGTGCCCCATATCTGATTGAGGGAACAATCTGTGATCCACGCATAAACAAAAAGGTAATTGTGTTTGATGTTTATAGGTAACTATCAAAAAGAAATGTGTGTGAGTGAACAGGCACCCACAGGGGGACCATGGGTAGGACAAAATAGGGATGTTACAATTGTCTAGCCTGGCATACATTACTGTTTCAAGATCAGAGTGAAAAGAGAATGCCTAATTTCGGTGATGGTTCTGGGTTGGAAAAAGCTGGACCCGACAGCAGAATTTACCTGCCTGTTAAAACTTTGACCCTCATCATATATACCCGTATGTGCCTGAGGTGCTGGGCAGTAACAGTTGTATGATGTGCAGGGGCAAAGTGTAGTATCTCTGTCTTGTCCTTGTTTAACTGAAGGAAGTTATGAGCCAACCAGTCTTTAACATCCTGAGGACAGATTTGTATTTGCATGACATCAGCCTGCTTTTGGAAATTGAGGTGGAGGTAGATCTGGTTATTACAGGCGTAGCAGTGAAAAGAGACGTTATAATTTTGGTTTAACTTTTCTCCTAATGGGACTGTGTAGAGACAGAAAAACTGTGGATCTAAAACTCAACCCTGCAGAACCCTACATGAAATATATGCTGGTATGAAGGACAATCTGCCAATAGAAACAGTGAAGTGTAAGAAGGAAAAAACTGCACTGAGATCTGGAAGAGTTTAAACAGAGCAATTTCCCAATATCTACAGCACAGAGGAGGTCATTTGTAACTCTTAGAGGAGCTGTCTTTGTAATCTGGTGTTCACAGAATTCTGACTGGGATTTCTCAAAACTATTATTTTGGCTCCAAAAAGAACAGAACCTGTTTAAGTAATTCTTTATAAAACCTTGGATAAAATTGAAAGCTCAGAAAATGGGTCTAAATGATTTGGAATAGGTGGGTCAAGGCCAGGCCTCTTGATGAGTGGCTAATTTATGGCATGCTGCTTAAAATGACTGTTTAGAACAGAACAGAATAGATTTTCATTGTCATTGTTTCAGAAAAAAAAACAACGAAACATAGATAGCAGCACTGTTTAGAGTTTTGTTGCAATCACATCAATCTAATAGCTGGTGGATTTCATATTCCACCTGCAATTATGCCTCCAAGCAGGTGTCACAAGACTGGGCAGAAGTTATCAAAAGCAGCAGCTTAAAAAAAAAATAAATAAAAAAAAATATATATATATATATATTAATGACCGTTTACTGCTGTAATGTCATGTAGAAAAAACATAAATGAGAGATGAGAGGAGTTAGGTAAATCATATACTCACGAAACACACTCTGTTTTCTTGGCAGTCATCAAAGAGGACATCACCAAGGCAGAACACATTTGGAGACACTGTTAGTGTCTTTTTTGTGGTTGTGTATTTAAGAACATCAGTCAATCAATCCACCTTATATTGTCAAGGTAAAATTTCAACCTTTTTCTTTTTTAATATGAATTTGACTAAGTTTGGTTTTCTGTCATTGTCAAATTTACACGTATTTCTTGACCCTATTTGTTGATGGTATATGAGAGTCTGGGTAGTTTCTGACTTTTGAGACCAACAGGTAGAGCCAAAAGAAGTTAACAGCTCTTCTAGTCTTGAATATCCTGCCATGGAGAGAGCAGGGAAATGAGGTAACTGCAGAGGTAATTACATGCTTTGGCAAGCTGTGGCATTTGCTCCATTCAGAGAATTTGTCATTTTTCCTGGAACATGCAGCAGGGACCTGAAATTGGACTTAGATGTTTAAAAAATCTGTATAGCTAACAAATGTAAATGCTCTTTTCATGTCAGGTCAATGGGATTTTTGAATAAATCTGAATTGAAGACAAAAATACAGAGCTTTAACAGAACATTAAGCTGCAGAGACAGGCAGCAGCAGCCTACGCAGTGCGGTAGACTCCTCAAACCTTTTTCTTCATGCTGCAGACAGAAATCATTTCAAGAGTGAACAGACAGAATGTTTACTCACCAAACTTGAGACATCAAAGAACTGCAAGCATGACACCCGAAAATTGGTGGTGGGCGAGTGCTCTCTTGTTGGTTTCCACATTATTCCTTCCCTCCAGCTTAATGTGTCGTCTTTGGCTGGTTTTATTATGAGTGGGTGACATGCAGACATGAGTTATATTAGATTGTAAAAGCTTTTTTTCTAATTATTTATTCCAGCTTTCTGGGTCAATAAAGCCAATCAGTTTCTGTCATGAGTGCACCCCCTCATGGGATAATGAGTCGTTTATGAAACGGTGCATAATCAGAGCTAATATTCTGCCGTTTTGGGCTAAGAGTGGGGCACTATATGACAGGGGCACTCATTACGCAGTTGATCTTTCCATTAATACATAATGTTCCTGTTCCTTTACATCCTGATTCTAACAGTTAATTTGACTGTTCTCTCCCCTTTCATATGTTTTTTTATTATCCGGTCTTTTTCTTAGCTATTTCTCAACACCGTTGTATCCCAAGTTTTTTTTCCTTTTTGTATTCTTTTTTTTTTGCTGTTTCCTTTCCTCATCTCCTTATTTTGTGTTCGATATTTTTATATACTTTTTTTCTCCACGTTCATGTCATTCTTCATCCACATTTGTAGTAATGGGACTTGGCAGTGCCACATATTTTTGGGTGACTGACAGGGGAACACATAGGTGGTTGTCTGTCGCTGTGACTGGCAATGTTTCCTGATTTAGCTAGCTATTTTCTGTTATACAATGAGCAGTGATCTATGACAGTATGCATATTTCAGTTTTCAATTTCATGTGCGCGAGTGTGTTATCATGATGCTAACCAGGCCTGTATTTCTTCGTAGGCTCAAGTGTGTGGTTGTGAGATCATCTCCAAATCCTTTTAACAGTTCAGGTAGGATGTATAATGTTTTTATTTTAGGTGTTTCCACAGTCATTCTTTTGCTGTTTCTTTAAATGTGTTTACCTCAATTGTGGGGTCCACAGATAAAATAGTTTGATCACTTGAACCCTTTATTAATACTTTGTTAAAAACCAAAACATCAACAACAGAAATAGCAGATCTATGAGCACACAACTTTGATGCTTTGTTTGCTAATAACTAACTTGCTCAACTTTTAACATTTTCATTTTTACTATAATTAGTGTACAATGAATGTTTCTGATAGATTCGGAAACTTTTTTATCTGCATATTCACTTGTTTAATTTCATTTATCATTATGTATTATTTCAAAAATGTTTCTGAACAGACTACAGACTACAGAGAGTGCTGGGTGAGACCGATGGGTGAGTTTTGTAAATTGTGTAAAAAATTTTAACAACCCCCCCCCCCAAAAAAAATTTTTCGCCCTGAATTATTCACAATGTTTAGATAACAGACTTAATCAAATTACTGATGTGTTGTCAACTGGTTGGCATAATCATTTTCCCCCTCATTCAAAATTCTACACATATTTTAACTTATTCAATACAATATTCAATTTTTTAATAGCCGAAAGTGCAAAACTAGGATGAAATGGTTTAGGCTTTAATTGAAAATATTTAAATTGCAGGGTGAAGTTGGCCCAATGGAGTGGATGTGCAAGCTGTGTTCTGCAACTTCAAATACCCAGGGACAATTATTTTGGCATTACAGTGTACTGCATAGCCAATATTCAAGAGTGTCCCACTGCCATGTCTCTATGACATTTGCATTTGTACTTTTCCATCATTCTAAGCGTTGAAAGCTCATCTGTCAAGATTTCATAATGATTCATGTAGAGTAGATGCAACTGACGGAGCATGTGGTTTTTCTTTACATGTCCTTTGTGTAACTTCAAGCAGCCCTTTTCTGAGGAAATTCTATTTGGTCATTTGAGAAGTTATTTACAAAGTCATGAGATGGTAGCATGCCCATTCAAGAACTGTAATTACAGAACAAATAGCTATGCAGCGTTTAATGCACTCAAAAGTAGAAAACATGGTGGTGATTCAGGTGAATGTGTTGTAATGGCAGACAATGATAGTGCCCCAGTTGTAGTTGCAGCAGAAAGTCTTGGGGAACCTGCTGAAAGTCACAGTCCAGGGTCTGCAGACACATTTGATCTCGATGAGGTAAACAGTCAGTGTGACACAGACACATTAAGAGCTCAGTTGAACCCTAACTTGGCATCATTATTCCTAAAGATGCAATCTATTATTCATGTATCTTGTATTATAGATGCTGTTTAACACACATCTGTGTCCTAACATCCTGCTGAGTAGATGGACATGAAGTGGTGCTCACCTCCACCTCCGGCACTGGTTACTTTTGTAGTCATCTGTGGGAAATAAAGAAAGCCAAATGAAGGGTGAGTTAATTCTCCTTTTTTGGCTGCTGGAAGGTGAGGAGGTGATTGATTAATTGATTAACCTGCTAAGTGATTTAAAAAAAAAAAAAAAAAAAGAGGATTGATCAGATCTGAGAGCACGTCAGCGATGATGTGTAGCCTGATATTCGCTGTGCGGCTGGAGAATATAAATGACTGACTGATGAGAAGCGGTCTTCTCTTCGGTTCAGTCCTCATCAGGGAGTGAGAGCTCATCTAAATGAATCTAAATTCTCTTCCTGGTGTAAAACTATGTGAATTATTTCTGCTTCAACATGATCAGACTGAGAAGGAAAGGACAGCTGCTGTCAGACAGCTTTGTCAGACTCAGGGTTTCTTCAGGTAAACCTGCCAGTGAGCAGGTTATGTTCACAGAGTAAGTTACCGCAGTAACAGACCCAGAGTTTAAGTTGCCTCTCTTTCTGGAACTGAAAACTCAGAGTTTCTCTCATCTCAATGTTAACAAACTCAGAGATTTCACAAAACCAGCTTTCTGGAATACCCCCCAGCAAGAGAGGTCACTGAAACTCTGAGTCAGCGGCGGCGGCGGCAGTGGCAGAGGCGGCTTTCCTCCTAAATCGTTGCAAGCAAGAGCGCAATTGTGCATCTCGTTTACTGCTCGTTGAAATGGGTACAGCGCCACCTATCGTATCGGGCTATGACATGCTTCAGCCAGTTATTCGATTTTCTCACCGCATGTATACTCGAACAATTGCAGTTGTTGATTGAGCAGCATAGTCGAACAATAGCTGTAATCTGACTAAAGGCGGGTACACACTACAGGATAATCAGGCGGATTTTTGTCCCGATTTCCCCCTTATGATCAAAGCCAGCAAAGGCCCGATTATCTGATGTTTGCAAAGGACATCATTTTCTGTGGTTTGGGGTGTGTTAAGAATGATTTTGTCTGGTCATGTCTGCTTGGAATGCGTCGGAATGAGAGATCGTAAATAATGAACATGTTTAATATTTGCAACTATAATACCTGTAGTGTGCGGGGTGTTTCAAGCGGAGCTGAGCATGCACAGCGTGTGATGTCACGTATACCAGACCAACAGACAATCAAGACGCCAGGCTGCATTTCTCCGTCAGCCTTTTATTTACCTGTTTACCTCGCAGCACCGGAGGCCAGAGCGCACCGCGCTGCTCTCGAAGCTATCTGTAATACTCATGACAATTTTTACTCACCTCCAACTTGCGCTGTAATGCATACATCCCACACTCTTGCCGTCTCTATGACCTTCATTTTTTTCAGCCTAAAACAACCACCACTGCATCTTCCGCTTCGTCCGCCATGCTTGTTTACACTGAAGTCATGTTTGACCACACGAGATTCGCAATATTGAGCGTGAAGAACCTGATACTCTGCTAAAGAATCTGTTGGTGTGTGGTGTGCACTACGGAGAACACCACACACTATAAGATCAGCAAAGAGAGATCTTGTGCGATCTGTCTTTAGGTATCATCAAGTGTGTGGTCTCCTAATCTGTGAAGGTTTGAAAAATCCTGTAGTGTGTACCCGCCTTAAACTGTGCATGTAAACACACTGATTGCTAATACATAAATATCACAACATTGACATATGACTAGCCCAAGTTTATGCACTGAATAACTTGTGGGAATCAACTGTTCAGTTCAGGCTCTGTACATGTTTAATGTTCTGTTGCCTAATGCCTACCTTGATGCACTACCTTGATGTTGCCAGCTGAAGTACGGCACAGTAGAAACCAGTACTTTATGTCCATCCATCCATCCATCTTCTTCCGCTTTATCCGATACCGGGTCGCGGGGGCAGCTGTCTGAGCAGGGACACCCAGACTTCCCTCACCCCGGACACTTCCTCCAGCTCTTCTGGGAGGATCCCAAGGTGTTCCCAGGCCAGCTGGACGACATAGTCGCTCCAGCGTGTCCTGGGTCTTCCCCGGGGTCTCCTCCCAGTGGGACATGCCAGGAACACCTCCCGTGGAAGGCGTCCCGGGGGCATCCGAAACAGATGCCCGAGCCACCTCAACTGGCTCCTCTCGATGTGGAGGAGCAGCGGCTCTACTCCGAGCTCCTCCCGGGTGACAGAGCTCCTCACCCTATCTCTAAGGGAGTGCCCCGCCACCCTGCGGAGGAAACTCATTTCAGCCGCTTGTATCCGGGATCTTATTCTTTCGG
>JARJLU010011391.1:35000-53464 GCA_030272975.1 Sparidentex hasta | reverse complement strand
AAGTCAATTGCCCTACTATGCACACTGACTCATCACATGGGCAAACACCTGTCACACAGTTTTACAATTAGCAATCAGAGCTTTAGCATAAAAGGCCAACATAAAAGGCTCTTCTGCTTTGGAGCAATGGATGCCAACATTGGAAACAGAGGCAGAGCCAGAGGAGTGAGAGTAATGAGAATAGGTAAGAGATCTACTCTCACTAGAAAATTGCAGTACTGTATATCAATACAGTACTCAATGAGTACAGTAGTACATTATTGCCTGTGGACTGTTCTGTTGACTGTAAAAATGAAGTGTGTTTCAAGTATTTGGGAAATGTATTCCTACTTTGTATTCCTACACAGTATTTACAGTATTTTACTATTTGTATTGCAGAACTGAAAGATTACCAACACAAGGTGGATAAAATATATTTGTTACCGCGTATTTGTGTATAAAAACAATATTCTCAAATATTTTACAACACAGTCATGTATGAGCTGTCTGTAGTAAGTGTAACACTGAACAAAAAAAAGGCCTACGTCATTATGATCAATGAAGAAGAAGTGTTGTCCATTCATCATAGTGTTTTACACTGAACACATCAGTGTTCAACTGGTTCTTCTAAATGTCTATTCATTTGATGGTTTGTGTGCCATTTGAAAACTAAATACCATTTTGAGAAGAAATAACATTGTTTTGAAAGTAAAGTTTCATTTTGCAGGAGAATTGAGGGGTTTTGCCCATTGTGTGTGTGATTTTTGATTTGTGTGTAGAGTTCTGAGAGTATGAAGCATGCTTTCAGAAAATGTGTGTAAACAATAGAGAAAAACTGTAAATCAATATTTCTTCCATCAGAACTCTGTCATCATGATCTTCCTTCCCCTGGAGTGCAGCGCAGAGAGCTGAGTTGTTCTTTCATCTGAAAGATGCCAGTAACTACTGCAAACACTGGGTTAGACTTTAGTCTACTGACGGCTGGTTTTACTTTTCTGACACTTTTTTTTAATTAGTTGTTTTATCTGTTTTATTTAGGCTTTTAATGTCTTTTATTTTACAGCTGAAAAGTGAGGAAATGGGATGCGAGCTAAGGGATGATACCATCAGGGGACCACAGGTCAGACTAGAACCCTTGGCCACTGCTTTGAGAACACAGTCTCCCCGATCACCCCATTAAATTTGTGGCTTTATTATTGGACAAAAATCATCACATGGTTGATCATACCACTTTGTAGTGGGCTGGAGACTGGCCACCTAACAGGGTTAGACTCCGCCTCTTGTCTCTCACAGAGCTGCTCTGGTTGCGGCGGATTCGATCATTCTGCTCCTCCACACTCATCTTTGACTTCACCTCTGCAGTAAACACAGCACTCTTTGGACGTTCCTGTGAAATAGGTGTGGCAAAGAAAAACAGGCACGACTTCAGTCCAAGTCTGATTGGAACTTATAGATCTTAAGGTCAGAGGCTATTTCGCCTCACTTTGCAACTATTTATTTGGGAAAACCAGCATGTGTTCTCCAAGGTTTAATATTAGGTATTCTATGCACCCATTGGACAAATTAGCAGAACAATAAAACCAATCATAACCACACATATTATTATTATTATTATTATTATTATTATTATTATTATTATTATTATTATTATTAATGTTATTACTATTGCTGTTGTTGTAAATCACAAGATCAGATGTAATTCAGTCATTATAAGTTTAAACATGATAAAGTAAGCACTTGGCAACTATGGCAATGCCTATAACTTAACTTGATCCATTTGGGTACCCTCAGACTTTTATTAATCAAGGCAAGACTGAGGAGGAATAATTTTAACAGCTAGTCACATTTTGACAGTACCTCTATGTCGATCTTTGATTTCTTTAAGATGTTCTTCCATATGAATATTATTCCGTTTAGCTAAGTATTAACATCGCAATCTGCTCAGAACTGTGCGGAAGATCTGTTTTCATGTTATACTATTTATTTTGTTTGTTTTTAAGGTATTCATTTGATGGAAATCATACTATGTTTGGCTGTTTCTATCTTGTACTAAATCTTTCAAATGTGAAAAATACTATAAAGAATCTCAGATCAGGCAATCAGTGGTTAATGTAATGGCAGTTATCTAATATTGGGACCACCAGGAGGCACTCATTGAGGTTCTCAATCTATGGTGCCTGCTCTATCAGAGGTGATACAAGGACCCTTTGACCAGTGTGCACAGGAGTATACTGGTCAAGGGTCCCAAAGAGGATGGTTTGATTTCCACATGATGTTTCAAATGAAAACTTGATGCCACACATCTGTAACATTTGGATATAATTAACATATAGTTCAGGTTGACATACCCTAGGCACTCTGGCATTATACCAGGAAACTCCAATGGAGCTGCTGTGTGATTCGTCGGTGGGGGACTTCGTTCTAGGTGGAACAATGCCAACTGACAAGGGACAAAAGAGGCAAATTCAAAATCACGGTAAAAAGAAGAGGGAGCTGAATTCGCAAAGCTAACACTTTGACAATGGATGCATTTCCTGACTGTCTCACTAGATTTAATGACATTCAAATCTCAAAAGAGGGTTTTCTGTCATATGTAATCTACAAATTTTAACAGAATCAATGTCATATGTGTAATAGCATGATCCGTGTGGTTCTGTGTACCAACCCAAAAGTTAATGGCAGCATTATGTAAATACATTGATGAAGGTTCTCAGTAATCCAGGTCATGGTAATTCTAAGTGCTGTATTGTAGGCAACTCACGTTTCGGTTTCTTGAAGACACTTCACCTCTTATCCAAGAGGCTTTTTCAGTTCTAGCAAACTAGAGGAGAGTTGCAGGGTTTTAAACTAAGTGTGGGACTGTCCTTACTGAGTTGCTAAGGACATGTGTGAGCTCTGAGTTTCAGAGCCATTAGGGCCACTTGTGGGTCTTGGACTCTAGCAGCCTTCATGTGGGCTGCTATGGCTATGTGAACCCAGATGTGACAGCTCTCTCATGAGGGAATTTACATGGTAGGTGGGTCATAAGTAATGTTTGAGGCCACCTCCTCTGTTCAAGGATGGCCATTCTAGTTTGACATAGATGGATCATTTTACTCTTTGAAATCATCTGTCTTCTGTGGCCAAGATATTAACATTGTTGTCCTCAAAGGAATTATTTGTCTCCTTCAGATGTAACGGGACAGTGGAGTCTTGACCTGAGGAGTCGGCCCTCCTGTGTTGTGCCATTTGTTTATGGAGAGGTTGTTTTATCTCCCAAACGTACACATCTGTGCAGTCCTGGCTGGACTGAACATCATAAACTACATTATTCTGCTTATGCCAGGGTGTTATGTCCTAGGGAAGGATGAGTTTCTGCCTCTGCATGTTTGTAGGGTCAGGGTTTGAGGTTTTGACAAAGGTCCGGTTTTGGTAGCCAGAGGTTTGAAGTGCTCCCCAGATGTGCTGCTGTTCCCTATCCTTTCCCTTTGTATTTGTGGGTAAGGTTTCAGCCTGATGGTTTATGGTTCTGATGACCCCCAGCTTATGCTCCAGTGGATGCTGAGAGACAGACAGCAAGTATTGATCTGTGTGGAGGTTTTCTGTACACCTCAATGTTGAGGCTTCTGTCTTCTTTGATGTTTACTGCACAGTCCAAGAAAGGCACACTGTCTACTCTGACATCTTCCCATGTAAAGTTGATGTTAATGTCCACAGTATTTATACTTCCTGTGAAGGCTTCCACTTCCCTTGTGACATCCACATACCTAAACCGTTGGTCAACAATTCACAATGAGCCCTGACGACTCTGAAACTCAGACCTCACACGTGACCTCAACAACTCTATAAAGCTAGCTAGCTAGTAATAACTGGAGAAGTCTCTCGGATGAGAAGTGAAATGTCTTCAAGAAACTGAAACATGTCCAGTTGCCTACAATACAGCACTTAGAATTACCATGACCTGGATTACTGAGAACCTTCATCAATGTATTTACATAATCCTGAACGAGTTGTGGTACCTTTATTTGTGGTAGCTTGTCTGTCCTGGATCTCGTCCTGGACATCACTGGTAGCTTTTTCTTCTCTAATCTTAGGCTGGAAGACAGAGAGCTGATATAATTTTTCAAGTCATTACAATTAAACCTAAAAGTAGAGAAAATATATTACAACTCCAAAGCCACTGATAAAATAGCATGATTGCTATGTGTGGACATGGGGGCATCATGTCAAAACACCTGGTATACCTGTAAAGGCAAAATAAATATGTTACTTGAAAACCCACGTATTGAACTTTTTTTTACTGTATTAAAGACGCATAATCAGACAAGTATTTTGACAGTGAAATTTCAGACCAAAATCAACTCATTTCAGTGGAAATGCAGAGATGAGTGGCTTTGTTCAGTGAGCTTTTGATCTTCGGACCAGTTGTTAAACCAACATGACATGTCGATCTTTGAGGAAACGGAGATAACTTACTGTTATTTCGCTGGGAGTATATGCAACATGGGTGAAAGAGACTGGGTGAAAGAGTCTGTCACTGTGTTACTTGCTAGAGCAACCATGTACTAACATGACAACATCACTAACAAGACACAACACAAACAGGCATAGAGAGTTTGACAGACTACCAAATACAGATACCAAATATAACCAGGTACGAGCACTTATTCCAAGTAAGAGACTACCAGTAAGGTTGCCCTTCTGTTTTCTTTTTCAGGTGTTTAACACTCAACGTGATGAACAGGCTGGCAAACAGGGAACATTTAAAAGCAGCAGATCCAACACCTCAATAGACTGCATCCAGAAAATGTTAAATGTTTTTATTTTAAAATCGTCTCAATCATTACCATTCTGAATTAAACACATTGTAGATGTATGTGGGCATTGGTGTTTTTTGGGGGGTTTAACATAAACATAAGTGGCAGAGGCTTTGAATACAGCCAATAGGGAGCAATCATGTGTGGAACAAGTGATATGGAGATGTAAAAGACAGAACAAAATGACAAAAATATTATTTTCTTAGTTTTTGTTTTTGATATTTGTTTTAAGGGTTCATTCATAAGGCGATCATTTATAGATGTACTGTGTAATTTCCGGTCTCTCGTCAGTCTGCACCAAGCTCAATATTTTTTCCATAAATCAAAATTATGAAGTTTTTATTGCTGATTTAAGTGAATAGGGTGGTTTAGTTATTCTTAATATCCTTAGGGCAGACCACATATTTTTGTGTCTGATATTCTACTTTTAAAGTGCATTTTGAGAGTCTGAAAGAGCTAGCTAAACACATTTCTGCTGTGTGTGTGTGGGCTAGTTACTATTAAAAATTTTCATATCCATTATGCTTACCTGGCTCCTAGGATCATGGGGGGAGGGGAATGTTGGAATTTTGTAAAATACATGTGTTTAGAGGAACTGTTTTGTTTAAAAATGTAAAATGGAGACTTTTATCATGTCACATTGGAAATGTAAACTGAACAATATCCAAAAAAAGATGTATATTCAATGCAATTGAATGTTATGTAATTAGACACAAAGCAATATTTGAAAATTGGTCATATTTTATTGTACCTTTTTTATTGCCATGTAATGAATTATCTTCAAGCTTATGTCAATCTGCACTGAGTTCGACTGTGAGAGGTGAGTTGTTGAGAAGATGACAACATTTTGCTCTTTTTGGATCCAAACGGGAATAAACATGAGTTCAACATGACGTGCCTGTGTTCATCATTAGATTGTGCACCAGAACACAACAGAGTGTAGTCTGGATTTGCAGACCATCCTGACAACAGCGACACAGGCACAGGCAGTGAGTCCCGTGAACAAATGGAGGTTTGTAAAGAGGAAGAACAAGTAGACTTTCATGGATAGTGGAAGATTAAAATTTCAAAATGTTTTAAAAAAACAACATTGGACAAAAGTTAGGGCTGGATGAAGCAAGACAGGACAAGACACGGGCAGAAATGCCCAAATACCTTTCTGAAGTGAGAATCTTCAAAATCAAAGCAACCTTCATCGATGCCCAAGCTGCGAAGCCAGGCGGTGCTGTCAAAGGGCGGGGTGGTGGTTGAGAGAGAGAAGGTAGACGAGAGCTCCAAAGGGTAATAGGACTTGGGGAGGGGAGGCCTTGGGGGAACACTTTCCTAGATCACCATAAGGGTAGGAGGGAGGGAGTAAGGGAAGACGAGAAAGGATAGAAGGAAAAGAAAGTGCTGCACATGAGGAGAACAATTATAAGTCAGCCAAAGTGCAGAGAAAGGATGAATGATTCTGTGGAGTGGGGTCTTGATTCTAGGCATTGGATTCAGAGGTGAAGCCTGACAGATTCTATGAATTCTTAAAACCAAACAGTCCATAAAAAAGGCTCTGTCAGCTACTACATTTCAGCTATCACTATGTAAGTAATTTTGTCATCTACAGTAGACAGAAAAGGAAATGGATTATTTAGGCTAATGTGGCTATGTGAAATATTTACAGCTTTGCGTTGCCAAGACATAGCAATGTTAAGTTGTCACTGATGTTTTAATACCATGCAACATACTGCATTTTAAAGTTAAATTCGCGCTACGGTCAATGTAGCATATTGCAGCTGTTCTAGACAATGCCCTTTTTCACTGGCTGCAGGTTTCAGAGGCGTATCTTTGCTTTGCTCGGTGAGGACTTTTTTTGACAGATATATTAGAATTACTGTATGTATAGTTTTGATAAAGTAGCATGAGTTCCACTAATTCCATCACACAAAAATAAGCATTGTAGAGATCACTGGAACTGAAGACTGCCATGATGTACATTATTTGTATGCATACTTTTGACCATTACTGTATTGCATAGCCACAAATGACACTCATAGCCACTCATTGCTATACATTCTGTAAACAGCCATGGTTAAAAAAGAAAAAAAAGAAAAGAAAAGAACAATATTAGATACATTCATTAAACTAATAACTTTTTACAGACAGGCAGCATTTCAGCTAGAATCAAATAATTGGTCATTTCAAGCAACACTAAATGCAACAAGACAGATGCATTAACCTATTGATTCCCAACCTTACCACTTTAGTGTATTGTTTTGCCAAATAAAAATGTTGAAAAGTGATGATGAAAAGTACAACACTTGAAATAAACATAAATAAACCTTCAGCTTGTGTGCTGCAAAGTATGAGGAATATTATATGCCAAGTGTATTGCCTGTGGTCTGTCTGCTGAAAAGAAAAGCCTCATATTTCAAGGATTCCTTGGGTAGATTAAGTCTTGGAAATCTAGGGAGAACTTTGGAAAAGTATGTCCATGGGATTCACAACCATAGTAATAATTACCATCTCTATGCAGACTTGTGTCAGACTCTGTGTAACTTTTGGGTCTATGCCTAGGGCTTGCAGTCAGTTTTCAAATGCAGCACTCTACATGAGTTGGGTCAGGAATTAGGACTTGATCTTTTACGCACTTCTTGGTTGTTTGTAGAGTCTGAGCATGGAACTGGGCCAGGTTTTGAACCGTCCCCCAGCTGGGTGCTTACCTCCTGAGCCGGCTGCTTGATTGGGGAGGCCTGGGACCCTGGCACTGGGGAGAAGGGACTGAGTGGGCTGGTCAAGCTTACTGAGCTCATGGGACTGGCTGGACTATTGGTGCTAAAGGAGCCTGATGCACCATTGGCCACTGAGCAAGAGAAACAGAGAGAGGTGAAGGTGGCAGGAATTGATTCATTAGAACATAGACACATAGGGTATTGCCACTATACATGTGATTATTTTCCAGTGTGTTACCTCTGTTTTTGCCTGTGTCAGTACCTCTGGATGAGTTATTCTTGTGCAGTCCCTCTAATACATCTTGTACTCTCCAAAACTCTTTCTGGATGTGCCTACGAACCAGTTCCCTCTGCAAAAAAAGGTATGAGAGATATTTATTAACGCAGTAAGAAAATAAATATTCAAACAAGGTACATGCCATTACAACACATAGCAATAATACAAATGTCTTGTTCATCATTAGTTGGGGCCAACAAGGTACATGGAGAGTCATAATGTTGTACGGTTATAGGTCCATGGCAATGAAACAGGCTATAGATGAGCTGATTGCCTTAGACCATAGTTTTGGCCAAGTTGTGGAGGGAAAAAATGTTTCTTTGTCTTGCGTTTTAAAGGTTCAAGATGATTTATTTCTCAAGCTAAAAAAAACAACAAACCAACATCACAAACTGGTATGGTTTGTGAATCGGAAAGGAAAGCTCTGAAGTGGGAGATTTAAACCAACCATAACATAATTGTTATGCATACATCAAGCATCAGTGATATCAGACTACTGTAATATGTCCCATTATAACAGAAGGCTCTTGTGCTACTCTTACTGCTTACCAGACTGATAATCTTGTTTACAGTGTTGCAGTTTCTCTGCAAATGTCACTTAACTTTATTCATGGTTTCCACATGAAGTCATGCTCCCAGGGGAACGCCTCCTTGGAGGGCAAATATCTTTCCCAGCTGCTCGCCAGCATAGGGAACAAGTAATACATTTTGTTTGGAACCAGCTTTGTATTGCCAAAACGCCAGATAATTATTGTAATATCAGATGCCACAGATGAAGAGACAAGCATGGGCTATGCTTCTACTGAGTTCTATCCGAAAAAGAAAACCCAGAGAGGAGGAAATTGTGGATTTGTGCCATATGACATACCTCAGTCCCCAGGGAGAGCAAACAATGGCAATATACACAAGTATATACTTTTAGTAATTCACGTTTTTAGCCATAGACAACATCTGTTTGTAATCTTTTAGACATTGCTTGTTGTCGTGTATCGAGGGGACCAACTGCTAGATAATTGAGGAGATTGGATTCTGCATTAGCCACAATTAAACTTGAAATGCAATAATTTGGAAATCCCTTTGCACCTTTTGTGTACACAACCTTGTATTAAGACTGAAACATTGTTGATGATGTCCAGAGTACATATATAATAATAACAGAAATACAATAACTTTAAATATCTAGTGTTAATTAGTACTTGTCTTTGGTTTTACAATGAAGAACTTTGCGCTCTTCACCTCCCAAATGACAGCATTAATTACCCATTTAGATCAAAAGTACATATAACTGTCCTTACTTTCATAAGCTTTCATCCTGGCAGCAGTATAAGGCTATGGGTATGCCACAAGGTACACATAAATGTCACCAAAGTTCAGCTATGGCAGGGACCTGGTGGCTTTTAATGGCTGAAATACCACAGCGGTCGCCGTAATTGGATCGCAAGTGCTAAACAGTTGCAGATTATGTTTCTTTTCTATGGTTGACAGGGGATCTGAATAACTGTGTGAGGAGAAATTTATCAGCTTTTGCTGTCTCTATGGTGAAGTCTGGTATAAGCCTCCATCTTGCCTTACTGTTTATGCCCTCTAGCTCACATGACTGAAAACTATGAATTGCCCTTCTAAAAAAGAAAACAATAGAGCATGGAAGATTAACCCCTAAACTCACATATTAAATCAGATATACCAGATATTTAAAGGGAAATGGCATCCCACTCTTTAATGATACAATTTTACTCATTAGAGACAAAATCCATCACCTTCCAAACTCAGTTGGTACCAATTTAGCCATATCTACTTAGAACAGCTGCAAAAACCAGATCTAAAGTGCATTTTCTCCTATTGACCTTCACCAGCTAACGTCAGTAATTCTTCAGCTAAACCATCAACATGTCTGTTAGACCCAGTCCCTACCTACTAAAATGCTTGAAGTTCTACCTCTAGTTAGCCCTTCACTACTAGCCATGACCAAGCTGTTCCTATTACAGTTTTTGCTGACTGCTTACACACATGTTGCACACTTTGGCTCACTGTGTCATAACTTAACATACATGCTGCATAAGAAACAGCACATGGAGATAAACGCCTAACTTATAGGGCAAAATGAAACTCTTGAAACAAAACCTGACAATCTCATTTCAAAACTGTTTTTAGCATCAAAACTTTAAACACATGCACCTTTGAATTACTCTTTCCTAGCAGCAACAACACACAGATGTGCTTTATGTTTATGTCCTACAAAACATAGTGTTGTAAGGGAATGATTGGAAGACATTTAGGCTATGGATCATCTCCATCACCAAGCAACAAGGGAAATATCGCTTCGCATGCCATATCCAACCCTGTATGGCCCTCACCTCAATGTCACCACATGCCTCTTCCATGGCTTGTAGAAGAGGCATGTGAGCATGTGGCTGACGGTCATAAACTTTCCAGCACCATGCTGAAAAGAACTCCTCAATTGGACTCAAAAATGGGGTGTATGGTGGCAAGTTGAGTGCAATAAATCTATTACAGATTTTGCCAACTGCTCACACACATGTTGTAGACTTTGGCTCACTGTGTCGTGACTTACAGTTTTTTTCGACTGTTTACACACAAAAACTGGTACTTGAGACACAATGACCACACCATGTAACTCATGCACCAACCACCTGAACCAATTCTGCTAAACTACAAGCACAATTCCTGCTTTACACTCAAACTGCAGTTCTAAAACACACTTTTTTCAAAACACTACACACAATTCTCTGCATTTGGCACACTTTTCATGGAGAAAATCTCTTGTTTTCACAAGGAACACACTGTCATTCAAAATTCTAAAGTCAATTGCCCTACACAGTTTTACAATTAGCAATCAGAGCTTTAGCATAAAAGGCCAACAGATGAGTTCTTCTATTTTGGAGCAATGGATGCCAACATTGGAAACAGAGGCAGAGCCAGAGGAGTGAGAGTAAGAGGAGGGGGACGGGGAAGGTCAAGGACTGTAATCTCTGATGAGATCTGAGCCACTTTGGTTGACCATGTGGTCAACCATGGTCTAACAATGAGGGAGGCTGGGCAAAGAGTACAGCCAAATGTGAGCAGGTACACTGTAGCATCCATCATCCAGACTTTCCGAAATGAGAATAGGTAAGAAATCTACTCTCACTAGAAAATTGCAGTACTGCATATCAATACAGTACTCAATGAGTACAGTAGTACAGTATTGCCTGTGGACTGTTCTGTTGACTGTGAAAATAAAGAATGTTTCAAGTATTTGGGAAATGTATTCCTACTTTGTATTCCTACACAGTATTTACAGTATTTTACTCTCTGTATTGCAGAACTGAAAGATTACCAACACAAGGTGGTCGGGAACGTCTTCTGTCTCCTGAACAGGAAACTGAATCCTGAACATGGTCCTAGAAAATAATGCCATAGTATTACGGCGAATACAAAGAAAAATAATAGAAAACAATGAGATATTTCAAAATATTGATAGGGTAAGCTTATCAACACTGGGCCATGTCTTGCACAGAAATAATCTGAGGATGAAGCAGGTCTACAGGGTGCCATTTGAACGTAATTCAGAAAGAGTCAAAGAATTGCGATATAACTATGTGCAAGTGAGTCCTATACAATCCCACAATTGATGCATACTCTCAACACTGTATAAAATATACATATTTCAGTACTGTAATCATAATGATAGTGCTTCACAATCGTGACCACTCTATGTCTATTTCTGATATTGTCACGTGTGTTTCAGAGAGTCCTTGAGTTAGAGGTGGCTGCAGTGGAGCACCAGTTCATCTTCACTGATGAAGCTGGATTCAACCTCACAAAGAGACGAAGGAGGAGAAGGAATGTCATCTGTCAACGTGCCATCGTGGAAGTTCCTGGGCAGCGTGGAGGGAACATCACAATGTGTGCAGCCATTACCCACCACGCCGTCATCCATCACCATGCTACTCTTGGTCTGATCACATTCCTGGACACCCTACACAACATACTCATTCCACCAGATCAGATAGACGGCCCAGAGCAGCTCAGGTATGTTGTCATTTCAGACAACGTAAGTTTCCACCGTGCTGCTCTGGTTCGTAACTGGTTCACTGCCCACCCACGCTTCTTAGTTGTCTATCTCCCTCCATACTCTCCATTCCTCAATTTTTTTTTTTGCTTGGAGATGGAAAGTTTATGACAGAAATCCACAAACGCATATACCCCTTCTGCAAGTGATGGAAGAAGCATGTGGAGATACAGCAGTCGATGTTCTTCATGGCTGGATTCGCCATGCTAGACGATATTTCCCCAGATGCTTGGCCAGGGAAAACATTGCTTGTTAGGTGGATGAGATGCTGTGGCCAGACAGAAACAGAAGACAGGATGCAGCATAGTTTTTTGTTTGTTTGTTTGTTTTGTTTTGTTTTTTTACAGTAACTGAGTAAATTCCTCTGTTTTGTATGTAGACCACTGTATGTGGAACTTTGTGTTGGTTGGGATGTACACTGTGGACATTTTTTTTTGGGGGGGGGGGGATAAAATATATATTTGTTACCACGTATTTGTGTGTCCTGAGTATAAAAACAATATTCTCAAATATTTTACAACACACTCATGTATGAGCTGTCTGTAGTAAGTGTAACACTGAACAAAAAAAGGCCTAAGTAATTATGATCAATGAAATCAATGAAGAAGAAGTGTTGTCCATTCATCATAGTGTTTTACATTGAGCACATCAGTGTTCAACTGGTTCTTCTAAATGTCTATTCATTTGATGGTTTGTGTGCCATTTGAAAACAAAATACCATTTTGAGAAGAAATAACATTGTTTTGAATGTAAAGTTTCATTTCGCAGGAGAATTGAGGGGTTTCGCCCATTGTGTGTGTGATTTTTGATTTGTGTGTAGAGTTCTGAGAGTGTGAGGCATGCTTTCAGAAAATGTCTGTAAACAATCGAGAAAAATTGTAACTTCTAAATCTGTCCTTAATTGGTAAACTGCTCCCAGGTGAATCTTGACTTTCACTTACAAAGAGAAATGTGTGAAGCATTAGATCAACCAATGATCAACCAGTTTTCTGAAACAGCTCAAACAGTCAGCATCTCAACCACTGACAGGGTGCTGAAAAGACACCAAATGAAAATGAAGTAGCTGTACACCGTTCCATTTGAAAGAAGGAGCTGCACTACCAGTATGTACAGGTAAAACATGTATGAGCATGCAGTAACTGTACGTCACAGTAAACAGTACAACATCGTATAGTGATATACAGTACAGTAAGTGTGACCTTTACATATTTGCTATGGCTGTAGAAAAGAAGATGCAATATGTGCTATATACATTTGATGTAACTGTATCTTGTCCAAAATGAAAATGCATGTAATTCATAAAACTCTTTTCGTGTCTTCTGGATATAGCGTATAATGGAACTGGAGGAAAGTCTAACAAAATGCAGAAGACGTTGTCGAAATATCATTGGCCACAGAGCTACAGTTAATGTGCCAATGGGGTGGTAACATAACCATGGGTGCTGCTATCTCTGAGAATGGTGTGCTAATGCATAATTCCATTATTGGGCCATACAAAACAGAGCATCTTGTCACCTTTCTAGACACTCTCTACAGGAATCTCATTCCTGAACAAGAGAGGAGTCAGATTGGAGATGACTAGCCAAAGTCATCATAGTTTGGGACAATGTCAGTTTCCATCGCTCAAACATCATCAGGCAATGGTTTGAGACACACAACAGGATGCTGTTGGAGTTCCTCTCACCCTACTCCCCATTCCTTAACCCCATTGAGGAATTTTTCTCAGCATGGAGAAAGAAAGTATATGATCGCCAGCCACATAGACAAATGACCCTTCTGGCTGCCATGGATGCAGCGTCTGATGACATCACAGCAGATGCCTGCTCTAAAAGATTCTTTCCATGCTGCACTGCAAGAGAAGATATTTGTTGTGATGTGGATGATAATTTTTGGCCCAAAACACAGGAATGTCGGGAGGTGTAGGAAGACTACACTGTAATTCCTACAGCACTGCATGTACAGTTTTCCCTAGGAGATTGTCCTGTGTTCACGTTTCTACTTACAGTGCTGTGTTTTCCTTTCTGTATCGCAATGACCTGGTCTGTCAACAAATTACCAACAGTAAAAGCATAAATATGAATCTTGTCCAGTCTCTTGTAATCAATCTCTCACATTCACTAAGGTATAACTTACAATTTACTATAATTGTCATCAGAACTTTAGCCTTTACCCCTCCAGAGTACACTGTTATATTGACAACATGACTGAGAAATTTGTCTTATCCATAGACAATGACACAAGGACTTGACATTCTGATGGCACCGACATGTTCATTGACACAAATATTTACTTTTGAGAGATGAGTAAGGATTTTGAGCAAGAGACTGGCTTTTACAGGTAATTCATGGTGTTTTGCTATTTGTACGAATCATTTTGAGAAATGCACTTACTGTTTTGCAAATGTTGAGGATAATTTGAGGACTGTAAGAGCATAAGACCAAAAAACCCTCAAAAACAGGACTAAAATATTGTCAAAAAGTACTCAGTAGTGAGTAGCTTCCCTGTTCTTGTTGATCACTTCAAAAATGTGTTTAGGCATGCTTGCTGTGAGTGTTTCCAGGAGGCTGGTGGGAACAGTACTCCATGTGGTGAAGATGGCTTCACAAAGGGCATCCATGGTCTGTAGCTGAAGGAACAAATGTTGATGTCCTCCTTTGTGTTCTGCAGCCTGACAGCAGAGCCGGGGCCCTGAGAAGAGCCACTCAAATGCTGGCAACAGAGCATGGGAAGGATCCTGCGCACTTTCCTCAGTGTTTGCTGCGGTGGTTGAAAGTGCTTTGACCGGCAGGCCAATGATTTTAGAGCAGACTTTGACTGTGCTCTGCAGGTGTGTCCTGTTCGCGGGCTTACAGAGTGGAACCAGCAGGTGATGCCACTCTCTATGAAGGATAAATAAAATATCTGTAGAATGTTCTTTTTCACCCCCAAAGTGTTGGAGGCTAATTTAAGCACACAGTCAAAAATTGTGCCCAGGTATTTGTGTTCCTTCACAAGCTCTACTTTGTTCCCATGGATTGTGCTGATGGCAGCTGCGGCCAGCTCCCTGTGCTTGCTGGAAAAGGTCACAACCATCTCTGAGGTCTTCTCCATGGTTTAACTCCAGGGTCAATTTATCGCACCACTCGACAAACTCATGCAACACTGAGCTGTGGTGATGTGAGTGGCCTGAGAGCAGGGACAGAACTGTGTCATCCGCATACTTTACCAGATGGCAGTCTGGATGGGTGGACCTGCAGCCATCAGTGTAAAGGATGAAGAGCAGAGGTGAGAGGACGAAGCCCCGAGGGGAGCCTGTAGCGGTAACCAAGATGTTGAAGAAGGTGTTCCTGACCTGGAAGTCTGTAATCCACAGATCAGCTGGTGGTTCAGGTGGAAGCAGGTGGAGAGTTTCTCTGCAAGGATGTGTGGCTGTAGGGTGTTGAATGCAGAAGAGAAGTCTACAAACAGTAGTCTGGTTGTGGTGTCAGGCTGTTCCTTTGTGTACCGTGTTTCTGCATCATTGACCCCTCTGCCTGTGTACTTGAGGGGGTCCATCAGTGGGTCAGTTAGTATGATGATATGACTTTTTAAGACTCTCTTCATAGCCTTCATCATGAGAGAGGTGAGAGCCACAGGCCTCAGGTCATTCTGTCGCTTCCATAGCTGGGGAACTGTGCCACAGTACATGGACTGCTGAAACAGGAGCTGAAGCATGCCCCTCACCTGCCCTGCACAGCACTGTGGGACACGACCACTGGTGTTGTCTGCGCCATTTACTGTGTTCTCCTTGGTCCTCCTGAGGGCTCTCACCACTTCCTCTGTGTTGAAGGAGACTTCAGCTGCTGCAGGCTTGAGGAATGAGAAGCTTTGAGCTAGATGGTAGTGTTGTATGTCTCGAAAAAAGGAGTTGAGGGCGTTGGGGAGGGATGCTGGGCTGCTGCCAGCCACCTGGATTGTCCTGTGGGTGGAGGGAGCAAGGTTCACAGTGGCCATGTTCTTAATCCCCTGCCAAGCTGAGTGGAGGTTTCCTTGTGTGAAATGTCTTGTTTATACTTCAGCTTAGCATTTTTATGGCGTGCTTCATTAAATACACACTTTTTTCAGATTTGGTGCCAGTGAAGAATACTCTTTTCTTTTTATTGAATAATTTTGAATGAATTTTATTTAGTTATCCAGAGTTTATTAGATCATTACATTCTGGTGGGAATAATGTCATCCACACAAAAGGAAATGTATGAAGACACAGGTCCACCTGCTCACTGATGTTGCTGGAGGGGGAAGACAGTTATCCCAGTGTGTGGATTTGAAGCATCCCTGCAGAGTTGCAATGCTGTTGTTGGTCCACTGCTTGATGTATTTGGTCATGTTCTCAGTCCTAATGATGAAGGTGTAGGCTGGTGCAAGCAGGATGGTGATGTGGTCAGTGGTGTTGTGGTTTATATGCATTTGGAATGGATCTATAGCATTTATTCAGATTTTTGGATGCAGCCTAGCAGGATGCAGCCTGCTCTGCGCAGACTGACACATCTGCTATCACCTTCCGACAAAAAGACAGATTCTCTTAATTTCTGGGACATAGTCTATAGATGTAAAAATTTAAGTGTGGTGAATGATGGTACGATGACAATATGACTGTCTCCAGGTTGCTTCCAGGTCCGTTTTTGCTGAGAGCAATGCGAGTGGTGGTATAAGTAGGCAAGACTCTAAACCCCTAGACGAAGCAACAAAGCAGCCTTGCTTGACACTTGCCCAAAATGCGTGAGAAGCGATTCATGCATTCAGTGTGGCCAGTCTAACCTGTTAACATGGATGCCGAGATGAAACGTAAGAAGTAATGCCATGTGTGTGTCCAGCCTTTTGCATTGTTGGGAGACACTGCCACATAGAGTGGCACTTTCAATTTAAGTAAAAAGTTATTCTAAACATATACTCTCTACAAATGTATGCAAAACTGAATAAGTGTCTGCTATTATGCATATAGTACAGGGATTCAAACTCCTACTGGTTACTGATGTAATTAATTATATGTGAGTATATCTGTCTTTTATCATGACATTTTGAAACAAATGATGAAGAATCCACGTCTTAATTGTAATTCTTATCAAATGATAAATGTCCATTGGCTTATATGTTTCAGGTTATTCATCAAATATCCATTTGGGATCAAGGTTTCCATTTCCCATATGAAATACAAGACAAACAGGGTTGATAAACTGTATAAACTCTTACCTGCCCTCCTGCATTTAGCTGCTCCCACAGATCTCCGTGAATGGCACTGGCCTCGTCCTCTAGTGTTTCAAACTCCATACGAGTGGTGGTTAAAGCCTGAGAGACATACAAATGAAGGCAGCCATACTCAGAGAATGTTTCTAACATATTTGCTTACATAAATCATGACTTTCTAATGCCCTTCACTCTGAAAATAAATTAAGTATATAAAAAAGGTCAAAATGAAATATGGGTATTTTTTCGACCTAGCTTGTTGGGTGTTAATTTGGGCCATGATTCTCCTCAGCTATCAACTGTGAACAATTTATGTCACCAAATTGTCTGCTACAATGTAGAGAATTGGAAACACTAGTAGTAGCAGTTTTATGATAGAAGAAAATGAAAGCCTCTAAAATGCCCCTCTCTACTGTTCTTTATGCTTAAATAACAACGGCAGCACAATGTTAAACAAAGGAGATTTCATGTGTGTTGTGGATGTTTATTAACAGCAGTTTGATGAACATCTTTAAAGGGATAGCTCAGACATTTTGATGTGGGTCTGTATACTTATCCCTAGTCAGGGAATTACCTGCAGTAAATGACTGTCAGCATGCGTCCTGTGTGGAGAAGCACTACACATTACCAGCAAGGAAGCAAAGTGTTGTGCCGCTGTATAAGGGATAATGCTATGCGCAAGCATAGGTGTTTCCATTATTATGTTTCTGAAGTAGAAGAGGCAGCAGTTTCAAGATAACAGTTCTGGGACCCTTGTCTTTCCCAAGGCAGGACAGTAACCAAATACTAGCTTTTGTCCAAGTTTTAAAGCTTAACGTTGCAAAACAATGCAAAAATATTTGGAGTGGCTGGTAGCAAACAACAGTTAATGGGAGGTAAACAGTCAACATGGTTTACTTAATAGGATTATTTAAACTAAATTGTAAGTCATAACAATGAGTACTAAACAAACATACGAAGACACTGAAGACAGTAGGCTACTGCTGATTTAATATAGCATACTGACACATACATGCTTTTATCATCTTTTGAAGTTGAATTATTTTGCTGAGCAGAATGAATCATCCTAGTCATTAAGTCAACTAGTTGGGCTAGCCATACTTGCACCATGGTCTCATAACCACTAAACAAATATAACAATAGGCTAACAGGTAAAACAAGCTAGCTAAGGTAAGAAGAAATTATTAATGACTTTAATAATATCAAAGTGAGTTTAGGTTACTTGCTCTTTGGTTAGCCAATGTTTAATTTTTTTTATTTTTTTATTTGAATTCATTTGTAATAGTTGTTTGCTGCTAAATCTTGGGAAATACGTAGTCTATTTCATCTAATTAGGTGGATGGTGCAGCAAAAAACAAGGGGTCCGAGAATTGCAATCCTGAAATTGCAACCAGCCAACAGCATGTAGCATCACCCTGCAGGAATGGTACTGC
>JARJLU010011391.1:0-30000 GCA_030272975.1 Sparidentex hasta | reverse complement strand
TTTCATATTTTATTTAAATCTTAAAATATGCAGTCTGAGAAACACAGAATAAAACATGTAAATACGTTTGTGGATTTCATTCATCCAATCAAGAGGAGAGAGGAGGTGCTCAGGCTGTGACCTCCGGAAGTCAATAATTATCTCCATCTCCAACTGTCTAGGTGTTTAACTTCTTCTCTGTACATTGATTCCTCATTTTTATGAATGAGTCCCACCACTATGGTGTCATCCACAAAGATGATGATCTGGTTCCCCTCGTATCCAGATGCACAGTCATGTGTTAGCAGTGTAAACAATAGACTAAGTACAAAGCCTTGAGGAGACCCAGTGCTCAGCATGATGGAGTTGCAAGTGTTACTTCCGACACGGACAAACTGAGGTCTCTCTGTCAGAAAGTCCCTGATCCAGAGACGTGGCCGTTCAGGCTAAGAGGGAGGAGTTTCTCCATTAGTCTCTGGGGGATGATGGAATTGAATGCAGATCTGAAATTGATGTACAGGATTCTGCCGCAGGTGTCTTTGTGGTCCAGATGAATGATGTCTGAGTGCAAGATGGTGGATAATGCATCCTCTCTGGAGTGGTTTGGATGATAAGCAAACTGGTATGGGTCATGTGATGCAGAGAGGCTGGATGTAATGTGTGATTTGATTTAAAAAATCTTTTAAATATTTTTCTCAAAAATAAGCACAAAAAACAACAACAACAACAACAACAACAACAACAACAACAAAAAAACAGCAATGGTACATCCAGAATGTGCATCACAGACAAAACAACACAAGGAGTTTTGAGGTCAATCTTTTTATTATAAAGCTTGGGGGTTTGATGTTGTGCATATTCCTTGTCAGTGTCGCGGATTTCAAACAGGAGATCCGATTGTTCTTTACGGGATATTCTTTTCATATTTGCTGTAAATGAAATAATTAGGCCTCTCAAATAGGCTTTGAGTGCATCCCAGACTGTGAGCAAGGATTCGTCCGGAGTATTGTTAGTTTCAAGAAAGAATGAAATATGTTCCTCCATGAACTTGACAAAGTTATCGTCTGAAAGTAGAGTTGAATTAAATCACCAATGCCTTGTGGGATTCGGAATTCCAGGAAAACTCACTCACATTACCAAAGGGGCATGGTCAGAGATCAGTATACTTCAATAAACACATGAGCTGATTTGGGGAGCAATCCTGTCATCAGCAAAAGGTCAATCCTGGTGAATGTATGATTCACAGGGGGAAAAAAAGAGTACATCTTATCATTTGAGTGGAGACAGCACCACATGTCTGAATTTCCACCTTCCGACAGAAAGGATTGAATGTATGAGGCTGACTTACTCCTTGGGATTGGTTTGGAGGAAGAGTGATCTAGTTCTGGATCAAGCCAGCAATTAAAGTCCCCACCCATGATTAAGAAACGCAAGTCCAGCTCGGGGAGCTTGGAAAACCCCCGTTCAAAAAATGTGACATCATCTATATTTGGAGCGTAAATGTTAGCCAAGACAACATTTGCATCAAAAAGTTTCCCAGACACAATTACAAACCTGCCATTATTGTCAGCTCTAATGTGAATCGGCTTGAACAGTACATCTCTGGACAAGAATGGTCACCCCCCTTGCCCTGGCTAGAGTTGAAACACTGTCCCGCCCAGCTAGAGAGAAATTTAGAGTGCTTAGAGGACCGCAAGTGGGTTTCCTGCAGAAAATCTGCCTTTATTTAACTAAGATGGTTGAGCACTCTCCTCTTGACAATATGGTTCAGACCCCTCACATTCCAGCTCAGTATATTAGCCTGTCTAGCCGTTGCCATTCAGAGAAAGAAAAAGATGAAAAGAAGTAAATGGACTTAGATGTGTGCCTGCATTTAGAAGATAACAACATCCCCACCAATTCACATAAAGAAAACATAAAAAAAAAACAAGCACAACAACAAACCATCTCACCACATCCCCAAGTGCAGCTGAGTCTAACTGCAGCTGCAAATTCTTCCTATTTATTTCCCCATCCATATACTTCCCTTGGTTTCACTCCTCCCTGAATCGAAAGTTAAAGTATATTTAACAAATTAAATAATAATGATAATCATTACAGAAACAACAATAATCACTGTCATGCGGGACATAACCATTTACATTCACTGGCTGTGGGTTTGACCTTAGCATTGTAAATGATGTGTTGCATCTGGTGCTACCTGCCCTGTAAAAATTGTCCGATGCTTATAAGCAGTCATAGCAAAGTGTCAAAAGTCAAGAAAACAAAAACAAAGACGTTTATCCCTGATGTGGAGTACATGTAGGCTACCAATATAGAACACAACATAGTGCCAAAATGCCAAAGGCACCCAACTGGGAGCTACATGTCCAATATGCTGCGCAACAGCGCCACTGTCAGATGTGGAGTTACCCTAGCTCAGAGCTAGGGCACAGTAGCAAAACAAAGTGCCGAACGTGCATCAGCGTAGTGACGCCAGAAAGTCCTCAGCATCCTTCACCAAAGCAAAGTGTTTCCTTCCACCTTCTTTGGTTGTGATTCTCAGTTTCGCTTCGGATTGGTTGAATATGTCAGTCAGGCCATCTGCTAGCTCACCAGAGCAGCATATGTCCTGTGTTATCCTTACCTCCCGCTCTCTGTGGGTTGACCTCGGTTAGGGTCCTGCGTGTCTCTCCTGTGTTGATGGTGAGGGCTTGCCCCATTGATGGTGGAGAAGGACCAGCCCTCCCTCTGGTTGTCGGGTTTAGTGCCTCAGAGTGTGTAAAAATGTTGTTGAGCCTGTCTGGATGAGAATCATCATCATCGTTGACCCCCTGCCTGGACTTGTAATCTGTCAGAGCTTGGACTCCCTGCCACGTCCGCCTGGTGTTTCATGTGTCACAGAGGTGTCCCTTGATTTTCTCTGCATGGGTGCCTTTTTCAGCCTTGATTCCCCTTGAGAGTGCAGACCTGGCTGAGCAGAGAGCAGTCATATCTCCCGCACTGAAGGCTGCTTCTCGAGCTGTCAGCAGTGAGTGCACCTCTGTAGTCATCCAGGGTTTACAGTTGCCACGTACAGTTTAGTTCTTAATTACAGTGACATCCACTGTGCACTTTGCAATATAGCTGCTTACCACCTCAGCAGACTCTTCAAAGTGTATCTGATCTCCCTGGGAGGCTGCTGTCTTAAAAACCTCCCAGTCGATGTGCATGAAACATGTCTTGCATGTCTTGAAATGCTGATTCTGCCGCCTCAGGCTAGGTCCTAACTTGTTTTTTCACGTGCCTACTGCGCTTCAATAGTGGCTTGTAAGCAGGCACCAGCCTAACAGATAGATAATCAGAGTGGCCGAGGTGGAGGGCGGGGCGTTGCCTTATATGCATCTCGTATACACCAGGTCCAGCATGTTCTTGTAGTTTCTGGGCTGTCTTCCTCAAAGGTGTTGGCATTTAGTATGTTGATAAAAGAATTCTGCGGAGGCAAGGCTGGGTGGAATGATAGAGCAGTCTTTATTGAAACAGACTTCAGGTGGCCGAGCGTCCGAGCAGAGTGTGGCCGCACATCTGGTGTTCTCCAATCTAGGGCAAAGTAATGCTAAAAGTGTTTGCCCTCTGCCCTATCAGAACTCCTACACCTTCGATCTTAGGAATTCTACCAAATGCCACCCCACTTTCTCTAGTGTGGGGGCCTTTATTAAAGTCTATTTTCCATAACCGCCTACTTCTCCCAATTGGTCACTTTGGTGGGTTCAAGGTACATCTATCCAATGGGAAAGAAGAGAAGGATGGGTCTGCCTCACATCCTCTGTGAAATAACTCTTGTGTGTGTTACTTAACTTTGCTGATGTCAGCTAAAGTGGACAGGATGGTCTCTCTATACTTAAATGACAATGTATACGCTGAGTCAGCTCTAAACCTCTGGTGTGGGCTCCTTCCTGTAGCTTATCTCTGATGCCCTCCTCAGGGCTGATCAGGGCTCCTGGTTATGGGGACCCTCACACTGTCACATTCCCACAGTTGTCTAAAGGGAGCATCTGGTCCCGTCTCATCCTGTCTTCCTCCTATTCACTATTGTCTTAGAACCCAGGATGTGTAGGAAACACACAGATACTACATTCTCTCCTCTGGTTTTTAAGTCCACAACTGTCTTGAACTTGGGGAAAACAGCCTTTAGACTTGTGTGGTTGAAATCTCCTGCCACTACGACAAAGCTGTCTGGGTGTTTAGTCAGGAGCTCACTGATGGCAACACGTAGCCCTCCAAGTGTCTCGTTAGCATTAGCATTAACATGTGCGCTAGGAGCTATGTAAACAACAGCTACATCGGTATGGTGAATGACAGTGAATCCCTCGGCAGATAGAATGGCCAGCATTTTAATATGAGGAACTCTGCCAGCTGAGAACAGTGTTTAGTGGCTAAGGTTGTGTTTACATAACAGTCTTTGTTGATACAGATGCACAGACCCCCTCCTGCATCTCTGCCTGCTTGGAAAGCTGTCATCCCCTCCAGCTGCATGGCTGCGTCTGGTATAATGTTCTAGAGCCATGTTTCCATGAAAGCAAATGCACAACAGTCTTTCCAATCTCTGTGGGTTTCTCTCAACAGACGCAGCTCGTCTAGCCTTTTGTCAAGTGAGCAGACATTGGAGAGTAGGATCGACAGTACTGCTTGTCTGGAGAGGTTAGTCTTTAGCCTAGCATGGATCCCAGCTTCTTTACGTAAGCACCGCTTTCACCTTCTCATCCTATGGTTGGCTGGCTCCAATAAGATCCCGTGCTGGCGTAAAATGTCCAAATCACAACCAATTGTCATAGTTTTAGCAGCCTGCTTTATCCTGATTCTTAGTAAACTCTTTGACTGTAAATTTTGCAGGCTGAATGTCTGGGATAGGTATGACACCAAAACTTTCCCTCTCCTGATGCCTGGAAAGTCTGTTGCATCTATGCACGCCTCCATCACCAAGATTATGTTTGCATGATTTAGGAACAATGAAAATAGACCAATGTTTATAAATAGTATTTAACAGAGACAAAACAAATATAGAATAAAAAGAGAGGGGATAAATAATAGATATAAAATAATAAAAAAGAGGGGATATTGAACATTCTCTGGTGGCCAAACAGAAACACTTTTTTGGATTATTTTGTTTTTGTTCTTTGCTGCTTCTTACAGGACATGCCAAGATGTGCCACGAAACTACGCAAATACCCTAGAACTTAAAACTGTTATCTTTTACAATAAAATTTGTCACAAATAATCCATCATGTGATTTAAGCAGCACATACAACTTAAGAAAGCTCAATGTTAGTTAAACAACAAATTCAATACAATATCTACATTTGCTTATTTTGTGTATAGTTGAAATTATGAGGGCTGTGTGAGAGAAAAGGTGAGGACCACTACCTATCATTATTAGGTTAGTGTTAATAAAGCTGTTGTCTGTTGATTTTGACCACATCATCCCAGCAGCTTTTAAATGGCAAACTAACATGCAGCCAATCCTTATGGACAGCAAGTAAACTGTTATTTTTTTAATTATACTTATTCCATCTGATGATGGACACAGACATATGTAAATGAGAATAGCTTCATTGACAATAACACTACTTGCCTTTGAGCGTTGCTATTGCTAATTAAAGTGTTCATCTACAAAAGCTAAATAAGCGATAGCAATTTTCATTGGTAATTTAGTGATGCTCATGCTAAATTAGCGCTAGCTGAATTAATTTAAGAAGCAAGCTATCGAGTAGGCGGTATTTAGGATGGTGAAAAAATAGCCTAATTGACTTATTTGTTTTCTACAGCATTTGCCTAATATTAGCTATAACAACATAAATTAGCCAATTCAGCTAATCCATCTGTGATGTGAAGAACGCTTAACTAAACTGCATATTAAAACCAATGAACTTGAAATCACTTGGCTATTAAAGTTAATGCTTACCTTTGCCTGTGTCCATTTGTGTCTTGGTTGATGTGGTATTGATACATGTATGTCAAACATGTATGCTTTATCTGCCTCTTACAACTATGTTGTCCAATGTCCATGATGCAGCCATTTCATGTGGTGTAGGATTTATGAGACACATGCAGTTAATATTCATTCTACGGAGCCATTTTTTTTTTTTTCTCACGTTTTTGTTGGTATATGTTAAGTTACGTATTATTGACCCTGCCATAGTGACAGAATACTTTTAAAATTTTGGCACAGCACAAAAAAGATTTTATGTAAATAGTGTTTATTTGTTTTTTACTGTCTAGAATAAAAGATATGTGGAAAATACATTAACAATGCTCAGTATTTTGATAGGTGGATGAATAGATAGTGACAACAGAGTCTGCTACAACACCTTAGAAAATGCAGTATATGGTACAACACCACAAGTACAAAGAAAGAAACAAAACAAGAAAGGAACAACTGTAAAAATTAATAACTAAATTACTTCAGGTGCTAAACATTCTAACATTTACATTATCATGGTGATCTTTAGCATGTGTTATTTATGTAAAGTGTATGTATCTGTTATGTTAAGGGATATGTGCTATATTCTTGCGTGTTTGTCAGTGATGGTATGGCTGATGATGTATTGTTTGTTGTCATCATGGCTGTCAAGGCATTTATGGAGCAGCTGTTGAGTCCAAGACAACTTTCCCTGAACGGGACAATAAAGTATATTGTGTCGTATATTGTATTGTATCGTATCATAAACACAATGTGTGAAATATGAAATGGCACTGTAGTGTGCATGCGCCAGTGCTTTCTTACCTTTTGGTCTAAGTATTCCAGATTGTGCTGCAGTTGAAGGTCTAATATGTCCTCCTGAGCCAAGCAACAACACAACACATGGAAATCAATCGATACACACTGTACAGATAGCACAACAACCAGTCTGCATATCATATCTGTCATATTAGGGCTCTTAAGCCTCTGGGCAAAGATCACCTTGACCATTATAAAGATAATTAATTAGATGTGTGTGGCTGCAGCATTTCTGTCATAAATCTGTTAATTTCTTAATTCTTTGGTATTTTGGAAAGAAAAAAAATCTTAAATTTTCCCTCAGTTATCTCATAGGTTCTGTTCCATAAAGTGCACTAAGAAAAATGGGGTTTAAAATGGTTTTCATAAAGGTCCATCATCCAGCTGAAGTCTGATGATGCATCTATCTTACTGAAATACTTTGCATTTGTAAACTGGGTCATGATTTATTTTCTTGTAGAAAGTTTGAAGTGTTCTCTCTTCTTTGCTCTGTTTATATCATGTGGATCCATGCAGACTGGTTTATCAATTATTTTTGTCTACAAAGGAATCTCACCTATTCAGTGGGACTGTCAATCTGTTCAAAAACTTTCAAGCTTTCCATTTCAACCACAGACACTCACACTGTACCAGTTTCAGTCTCATGCTGCTTGTTCTTGTGTGAATTCTCCTGATGCATTTTCTATTCACCTGTATTTCTGCTCCTAAGTATCCTCTTACTATTACTTTTGGTGCTGAAGTTTAGGTTTGGGTCTGATTTTCTTTAATGATATCACATTGGCTGGCGCTCCTGTATCCAGCATCAATGCCAGATGAATGTCTTTCACTTTCAGTGTCATTATCCAGTCCTTTTATCTGTTTCATTTTTATGACTATGTCCACATAGAGTTCCCCATGCACATTTTTTGGAGGGATAGATAGATAGATCGAAGTTCTGCTTTTTATATTGTGTTGAACATGTAATAATTCTGTCTGATTACAGTGAAAGAATGTGTGATGTTTAGCCACGACTGAAATTAAAATATTGAGTTTAAAAAATGAATAGAAACAGCTGGGTTGCCAAAGAGCATCCACACTTGAGACTTCACTCGAGGGATACAACATAATCAGGTGGCTCTTTTATATGAGTAAACAGTAAAACGAGTAATTTTACGGGGGCTGTGAGGCTTTTATTGGCATTTTTACTGAATTGTCTTACGCAATGTTAGCATTTGGGAAAAAGTCCCCTGTGCATCACATGACAATATGATTACATGATGTGTAACAAGTAAAGTTCTCCGTCATGGGATATACAAAGCCAATCTTAATCGTATTCTAATTTTACTTTTCCTAAGGAATATTAAATTCAGGTTAATAAACCCATGTTTCTTGTTGGGCTTGAGTTTGCCATGTTATGATTGCTGCACATGTTTTGAGCATGAATGATCTTTTAGGTTATTCTGGAGAATATTCTGGATGGTATTTGTTTTGAAGCAGCAGATCTCTCCGTGGTTGCACTTGGTGAAATGCTGCACCACCTTTTATGTGAATGCTCTCTGTCATCAAGCCTGGTTTCTTTCATGTGTAAACTCACATGCATACACACATTCACATATGTGCACAAAAGTAGATCCAGTTGGATGGTAGGAAAAGAAGAGCAGAGAGGAGTAGAGGAAAGAAGAGTTCAAGACCAAGAGTGATTTTTACAGGGTTTCCACTTCTAGATAGGGGACAGATGTGTGGAAGGAACTGCACAACTGACAACTGTTTCATAGCAAATCTACAAATATCTGCAAAGTGCAAAACATGTTGTGCATACCACACCACTGTGCCACACCACCACAGGACTGTGTGTGCCTATGTATCATATTGTAGATGGATACATATTAGCACATGAGTGGCACATACCATGTTATTGTGGATGGAGGGGGACCTAGGGTAGTTGGAATATAATCCTTGGCTTAGGGACCTCCTATTTCCATGGTACTCGTACTGAAGAAAGGGAAAAAAAATCAAAAAATTGAGGCAAGAATGATTAAAAGTTTTTAGAGTGAGACAGATTTACCATCAGAATACTATATAAAAACAGGGAAACTGAAAAATTGCAAATATGCGATGAAACATTTTTATTTCATTTAACTACGCAAATTAAAACCTACATTCAGTGTAATATTGAGGGAACATGTGGGGTAAAAACATGAAAATAAGAGGTCAGATCATTAAGTAAATGTTGTATATTTTAAAACAAAAATCTAAATGAAAGAAAATGTCACTTTGAGGTGTTTATTCACTGTATTATGCTCATTGTTTCACCTTTGATGAGCTTGGGGATCTCCTCAGGCTGTAGACAGAGGGATCAGCATAAACCACATCATCCCTCATCCTTGCTGGAAACCGGTCAAAGCGAACAGATGGTGATCGAACTGGTGAGGCAAAGTTGGGTGGCACTGGTGAGAAGAGCCCCCCTGATGAAGAAGACGGTGACCTGGGCACAGACCTGGAGCGTGGCTTAATGGATAGATGCTTCATGGATGTTTCCATTCCATAATAGTATTGTTGCCTCCATTGGTCCCTGGGCATTGGAGGTCCATAAAAGTGATAGTGTTCATCTCTCAGTGAGTGGCGCTTCTCGTCAACAATCCAGGGTCGGTCATAGCCCCCCACAGCAGAGACAGAACAGATGCTGTCAGGTCGGACCCCTGGCAAGTATAAAGGGTACTCCTCTACATACTGGGGGCCACCAGGATAACCATAGTAGTCAGCTGAGACCCCATGGCTCACTGGGTAGAAACAAGATGGGCTGGAAAGACAGAATGGAGGTCACTGCCTTCTTATTAAATGTTAAGGAAAGCCATGAAAATAGGACTGCAGTCTTTCAAACCAGAAGCACATGCTCAGCCACAAGGGCAGGTAAGTAAAAGTACTGTAACAGAGTGATTTGTGACAGACAATAAAAGCAGAATCAATCATGGATCTTCTGTTTGCTCCACTTTGACACAGGCAGCTCTACATGCTTATTAACCAAAGGGCACATCCCCCTATCCATGTCAGAGTGGGTGTCAATGTACATTGAGGGTGTATACAACTTTAACTAGACATTTAGCTGGAATGAGAAAATAACAGTGAAAGTAATAACTGCACAGCATTCAGGTAAAATTGTGTTCTCATCATTTTAACGTTGATGTCTGCAAATAACAGGCTTTCAACCAGCACTTACACATTTTTTTTTTATTCTTAATTTTTTTCCTTTTCATAACACAAAAATGAGGTCATGTACATACATTCAGTCACATTGACTAATACACTTAAATACTCACCACAGGATGACACACTTTAGTTCATAGCTGTGTTTGCAACAATTTCAACTGTCAAACCGGCTAAATATGTAAACCATTTAGCCCTGTAATCTTTCCCATTTCCTTCTCTAATCTCAAAATGAAGGTTCTATGTTCCATACTGTATGTCATTTATTACATTTTTCCATTGGTTCAGGGTGGGAGGTTCTCTAAGAAGCCAGCATCTAGTTATTACTTTTTTACTTGCTGCCGTGAGGATTTTTAATAAATATATGTCCCTGTTATGCAGATCCTTTGATATATTCCCCAAATAGAATAAAAGACAAGTAAAGTCAATGTCAAATCCTAGAATCCTCTTTGTTGTAGCCTGTACTTGAGTCCAGAAAGGTTGTAAGGTGGGGCAGGACCAAAAAATTCTAATTCAAACCAAATTCTTCCAACAAAAGTTTCTCCAACTCTGTGAATTTGTGGTCGATGTCTAGGTGTGTATTATGGCATACCATTCCTGTGGGTAGATTACAATATCCAACTCTTTTTCCATTTTTGTTCTATATAATCTCTTGAGTGGTTCTCGATCAATGAAATACTTGAATACAGATTCCCAATAATACATCGGGTGCTCTCATGTACATTTGTGTAACCCCAGATCTGTCTTCTGTCCCTTCACCTCATTTTAATAATAATGTTGGATTTGATGTCTACAAAGATCTTGTCTTCTTAAACCATATTTTTCAGACATAGTCTGGAAGTCCATTAATTTCCCATCCTTTATTAATGAAGAGTATGATGTAATTCCATACCTTATCAGCTGTCTACATTTTAAATCTAGGGATGCTGGGTTAAAATCTGGATCATATGCTGGCCACCTCAGTATTTTTATTTCCTTTTGGATCTGAAATTTCTTCACACAGTCTAGCCACACATTCAGTGAAAACAAATCTGGAAGTTCTGGAAACCAGGCAAGTCCTTAAGAAGGGAGGCCCAACAAAGAATGTACAGGTCTACATGATATTGATAATTCTATGTTTTTCCAGTTGGCTTCATATTCAGGGCTACAAGAAAGAATCAAAGGACTTAATTGTGCTGCTACATAAAAATCCCTACAACCTGTTGGGTCATCCCCCCCTCCTCCCTCAGCAATTGCAATGCGTTGTACCTTATTTGTGTTTTTTTCCCCACTCATATAAACCTTGATATTTGCTTATCCCATACTTTAAACTGTGTGTCGGGAGTTTTAACTGGTAATGACTAAAATAAATATAGTAATTGAAGTAAGATATTCAATTTGGTGGTCATTATTCGGCTGCCGAAGTCAAGAGGGAGCCCCACCTGTTAAAATTGTCTCCAATCCTTTTGTTAGCCATTGTATAATTCTCACTGTAGAGGCGAGTTGCATCCTTTGTCATATTCACTCCCAGATATTTTATACTTGTAGAGTTCCATTTGAAATTGTACCTGTTTTCAAGATCCTGCAGGGAATCAAACTGAAGACAAGAGCTTAGGTTTTCTCCATATTAAGGGTATAACCTGAAAATGTTCCATGCATCCATGAGTAGTGGTATACTTTATGCTGGTGTTTTCAAAGCTGCCAGGACATTGTCCACATACAGACATATTTTATGTCCTGTACCTTATATTGTGATACCTTCAAGGGCTGTCACCTGTCTTATTAGTTGGGATAAAGGTTCAATAAACACATTGAAGAGTCCTGGGTTAACAGGGCAGCCCTGATGGCATCCTCGTTGTAGGTGTATAGTCTTGGACAAATGACCACTGATCCTAATTCTAGCTGTTGGTAATGGATATCATGTTTTAAAACACTTTATACATTTTTTGCAGAAACCAAATTATTCCATTACCTGATAGAAATAGTTCCACCCCACTGAACTGAATGCTTTTTCAGCATTTAGACTGATGGCACTAGTCCTTTCATGTTTTATTTGTTCTATTATATGAAGATACCTCCTTGTATTATTCTGGGTCTGTCTTTTACTTATAAAGCCTGTTTGGTCTTCATTTATTATTAATGGTAACACTTTCTCCATCCTTTTAGCCAATATGGATGTATATAATTTGTAATTTGATTGAGCATGCTAATTGGCCTGTATCCACTGCATTTCTTTCTGTCTTTGCCTTCTTTTGGGATTATAGATATGATGAATTCCCGCCAAGAGGGAGCAGTACTCCCTCTTTTAGGATAAAGTTAAAACACTCACTAAGTAGGGGAGTTACTTGTTTTCTAATTGACTGGTAGCACTCGCCAGGAAACTCATCAGTACCTGGTGATTTATCCGTTTTTAGACCATAGATTGCTTTATCAACTTCCTCAATATTTATTTCCTTTGTGAGATCATCATTATGTAGTTTTCCAACAGGAGGGAGTTCTAACTGATTTAAAACCTGTTCTACAGTATGTGCCTCTGCTGTATCTGGTTGGGTGTACAAGGACAATATGTCCCAAATGCTTTTTGAATGCCATCCAGTGTACAGGTTGTCATGTTAGAATTGGGATCTCGTATTTCATGAATAGTATTTTCATTTTCGGGGGGGGGGTTCTCGATTTCTAGAAGTTTATTTTGCAACTCAATCAGCCTTTGCTCTTTTGCCTTCTTTATAAAGGTCGTAGTTGATATAGTTGTACCTCTGAGGACAGCTTTTGCAGTGTCCCATAATGTCACTGTATGCACCTGCCCATTACTATTGTTTTCTAAGTATGTTTGCAATTCTGTTGTTTTGAATCCTGGGTAATTTAACAAACTTGTGTTTAATCTCCATAATGTATTTTTGCATTTGCTATCCACATAATGTAATGTAATTTTAAATTCAAACTTGACTGGTCTGAAAGCCTCCTTGTGCCCATCTTAGGTTCCTTTACTCTATGTTTTCAGAGTTGTACATAAAAAACTAATCAATTCTTGAGTGTGCATTATGGCGTGTGGAGTGGAAAGTGTATTGTCTATCTTGTTTATGAAAATCTCATACATCCTGTAATCTTTTCTTTACCCACATTTCTAAATTAGTTCTTAGTTAGTTTAGTTGTGTCTAATTTAGGATTAAGTATCATATTTAAATTCCCTGCACAGATGAGAACACCAAAAGTTTCACAAGTAATTAGATCAAAGATTTTCTCAAAAAAAAAGCCTTATGGCTTGCAGGAGGGGTAAATATATATTAAATAAGATCACCTCTTTGTGGTCCAGTTTACTGTTGACCAAAATAAATCTTCCCTCTTAATCCTTAATCTCTGATGTGAATTCAAATTAACTCAGTTTGAAATCAAAATTGCAACCCTACGTTTGCAACCTCTTTTGTAAGAGGAGTGAAATGTATTTCTGAATTTCATCTTCTTCAACTTTTCATGTTCAGAAGAAATTAAGTGTGTTTCTTGCCAGAATACAATTTTTGATTTCTCCTTTTTTGCCTTAGCTATCATCTTTGCCCTTTCTATAGGGCTAGTAAGTCCATTTACATTAAGTGTGACAACTTGAAATTCTCTATCACCCATAATCTGCAATTATGAAGCATCTCGATTCCTGTGGCAACACCCTCTTGGACCTCAAAACATAATAACAATGTAAAACAACAGAAAAGAATAAACAAACATAACTGTAGTACAGGTTAAATGAGTGGGCTTCTAACTTGGAGATTCAGACTAATCCAACCTCTGAGATGGGGATATGTTCCAACCACGAGGTGGGGCTCCTGGCTAGCTAGTTAACTTATGTCTTCCCGTTTTACAGTTCAAACAAAATCCAATAAACAGAGCGGGCCAGGGAGGGAATAAAGCAGCCAAACTCTCTCTCAGTCACCAGCAGGTGTAGCATTCACTTCTCTGGTGCGCTGCTGAAATCCCCGCAGTTTCTCATGGATGCTTTGTTGAAATTTTGCTGAGTCTCTGTGACGGTGGTCTTTCATGTTTTCCCCTGGTAGATGAAGCGTCTTCTTGGTCAGCCAGTTGTGGGGCACTGCAACGTAAATCCTCTGCTACTTGCTCAGCACTGTGATATGTGAAAGTCCTGTCTTTGAGGAATACCCGCATCCTTGTTAACAGAGTTTGAAAGCGGATGCCTTTTTCTTCTTCGTCTTCTTGATTGTTGTGTATTCCTTTTGTTCTGGCAGCACTTCAGTTGTGTAGTCGTGGTCAAAAGACAACCGTTTTCCCTCAAAGGTGATAGGCTTCTTCCAGGCGGTATGGATAACGTTCTCCTCATTTTTTTTAATTTAATTTTATGACTATGCATCTTGGTGTTGCATTGTCTGGAGGCCTCATGCCCAGGGCTCTATGCGCCCACTCGATGCCCAGATCCATAGCGGGTGGGATGTCCTCACCCAGTTTGGACTTGATAAGTTTCCCCACAAAGTTGATCATGGAGGTGCCCTCTGTTGTTGGTCTTACGCCGTATAATCTGATGTTATTCCTGCGTGAGTGCCCTTCTAACTCTGTAACTTCAACTTGTAGAACGTGTTGCGTTTTCAGTAAGGAATTCACTGCATCTTTTGCACCTGTACACCTGCGAGGTCAATTTTCCCTGTTGCCTCCTCGATCTCTTGAGTGATGTCAGCTCTCAATAATGTTCTGGTCAGAATCTCACTTCTTAGCTTTTCTTTGTGACCTGCCACGGTCCTTATCCTTCCCTCCTTCCATCTCCTGATGTACTTAGTACGATTTTAGTTTAAAAAGGTTATTGAGTTTAGGGGATTTAATTAACTGGCAGACAGCAACTTCTTACACGTCCATCATCAAGCTCGTGCCACAAGAAGTCCGCTACTCTACTTTAAAGGATGCATATTGCTCTGTCCCCCATGCTGATCTGGGGATCTCTGATCACTGCATGGTTCATCTTCTTCCAAATTACTGGCAGAAATTCAAATCTGCTAAGCCTGTAGTGAAGACTGTTAAGAGATGGACCACAGAGTCAATGCTGGAGTCACAGGCCTTTGAATGCACGGATTGTGTGTTTTTGAGGCTGCTGCTACAGATCTAGACGAATTCACTGACACTGTGACATCCTACACTAGCTTTTGTGAGGACATGTGTGTGCCCACCAGAACAATCTGCACATACAACAACAATAAAACTTAGCTCACCGCAGGAGGCCTACAGAAGTGGGGACAGAGTCCTGTACAACACCACCAGCAACAAGCTGACAAAGGAGATCAAAGTGGCAAAGAAGTGTTACACTCAGGAGCTAAAAAAGGTTTCTCAGCTAACAGGCCCCCATCAGTGTGGAGAGGTCTACAGGAGATCACCAGCTACAGGAGACCATTCCCCCACATTGCAGTGAACCATGAACTGGTTGACTGGCTGTCTTCTACTGTAGGTTTGAGAAGCCAACATTCACACCCATCACCCACTCCGGTGTCAAACAACCCTCATCACACCCTGCCCCATGCTCACCCCTCCCTTCTGATCCCCCATCATCGATCGGTACGTTTACATGCACAGCTTAGTCAGATTACAGCCATAGTTTGACTATGCTACTCAATCAGACAACTGCAATTGTCTGAGTATACATGCTGGTGAGAAAATATAATTATTGGCCGAAGCATGTCAGACCCCGGTAAAACAGGTGGCGCTGTACCCATTTCAACTAGTGGTAATAGAGCCACCTCCTGCTGATCTCTTTACATCAGTAGCAAAAACAAACTCTGCCTGGGCATTCGAGGAAGATGGCGGACAAAGAGCAAGACGAAGCTACATCTTTGTACATTTTGTATATGGTGTTTATGACAATTACACAAACTAGATGCACAATGGTGCTCTTGCTTGTGGTTATTTTGGAGGAAAGATGCTGTCCTTGTACTTCTGACACATGGCTCCGGGAAAAAAATCTCAAGCCTGCACAGAATGTAAAATCCAAATCCAGTCTGATAGAACGTATACATGCAGGAGTAATTCGACTATCAATCAAATAATCCAGGTTTTTTAATCCAACTATGAGAAATCTGATCCTGTTCGATTTTAGTCAGACTAAGGTGTATACATGCATCGTAAAAATCAGATCATAGTCGGACTAACCCAATAATTTGGTTTTCCCGAGTGTCATAAACACACTGAATTTGTGAAGAGGATGTGTGTCAGCACTTCAGACAACAGAAGACCAGGAAAGCTCCATGCCCAGATGGCATGTCACCCTTCTGTCTAAAGGTCCGTGCTGACCAGTTGGCCCCCATCTTCATCCAGGTATTCAACAGATCACTGGAGCTCTATGTCCCCTCCTGCTTCAAAAGCTCCACAATAATTCCAGTCCCCAAGAAACAGTGGCAGTTCTACATAAGGGCTACCAGGGCCCAGTGCCCCTGTAAAAATGTCCCTGACCCCCGCTGTGCCCTCCTCCTACCCTGAGCTGACTGAATAATAAAATTAAAACAAAATAAATTGATCAACTTATTGCGATTTTACGCGCTAACACCAAAAGTGGAACTAATGTGACTCAGTTAGTGTTCCACATGGACCAGTTAGAGCGACGCACCCAAATACTGCGTTGCTGGGTGTGAGACGAGAATCACAACAGCAGCAACACGTTTTAAAGAGAGGAGCTACGAATGTCTTGGAGCAAGAGGCAAAGGTAAGCAAAACGATTTCATCTCGTAAAGTGATTTGTTGCATGTAACCGTGTAACTGTTGTTTCACACTCTGATAAGAAAATCTAGTTTGTAAATGTCTGGTCTCACTATGTTTCATCCAAGCAAAAGCAAATACCCAAATGTCAGTATCCTAGCTAGTTCTACACAATGTTTTGACGTTAACCACATAACTTTATCAGTCTTGGCTGTTGCATTTCGATGAATATTACATTTATTGAGTAAAGTAATCAATACTATCAACCTGTGTTAATTTGGGAGGGAGGGTTACTTGTGAAATGAGACGTAAGCCTCTGCGTTGTGTTTCTTCTTCTAGTAGTTGTAATGAAATGAGGAAGGGAGGTTGCAGCCTTTTTTGCCCCAGTAAATAACAAAGTGACAGAAACATATCAAGGTACTGAGAGAGCTGAGGAGTTGGTAGAGGTTGGAGAGAAGGCAGGTGATGAAAGTGAGGGCACTGACACAGAGAGGGAAGAAGCAGTGTCATTACAATCCATAGTGCAAATGTGGCCATAAAATGGTGCTTTCTGCCAAGAATTCTTTTTTGCGTCATGTGATTCTTGCGTCATGCGATATGTGATTCTTGTGTTAAAAAAATGAACAAATATTTGGCCTACATTTTAAAATAAATGCATTCAACAGTAAATAAATGTTGTTTGTAGTTGTGCCCTATGTTTACTGTGCATCTTTCCACAGATATCAGCAAGTTCAAGAACGATGTAGCAGTGCATCCCAACCTGAACATATTCCCAACCACTCTGATGGGGGACAGGAGACAGAGCTTTAGGCCAGACTGGTATGAGGAGGTCAGGGGTCCATGCCCACCTTCTGCAGCATTGTCCTACTGTATTTAATTTCTAATTTTTGATGGCCCTACCTCATTGTTTCAATCAATGCACTCTTTATGTACAAAACAAACTTTTGTATGATTTTAATGTACAGCATGTTTAAATATCATTTGTTTGCGTTTTTTAGCGTGCCACTCTGATTAAACACTGGCCCCACTTTACCTGTAGCCTCTGTTTACTTCCACATCCATGCGAGATGTAGCCAAGTGGCCAACAACTCATCACCTTCTGATGTAATTACATTTTACTTAGCCTAGTTAATTTGCTCAAAACAGTTTATGGAAAGGCACCAGATTCACATTTCTATTTAAAATGTTTTGCGACCTGCCCTGAGCCCAGAACTGTCATTGCCACAGAGTCGAAGTGAACGGCAAGATAATTCACCTGTTGATGAGGCTGCTAATAGTTCTTTTTCCAGTTCACTGTGAACCCCAGGGACTGAACATGAGCCAGCAATTATGACTATTAATATTTACTATAAAATTGATTGCAGATTGTAGATCTACAATGTATTATCGTCTACAGTATGTTTTATTATTTTTCATCTTGTTACACAGTCTTGCCAGTTAAAAAAAGAAAGTGACTCAAGAAACAGTGGCAGGTGGACCAAAAGTAAACTTCCAAAACCCTAGGTATAGGTAACCCTAGACCCTAGGTATAAAGTCAAATAGCACTTGCTGGACCAAATATGTCCTGTGTTTTAACATTGCAAATGTATCAACTGTGCTAGAAATCAAAATTAAAGCTGCTTTAATTCAAATTTTGTGTAATTAGTGGATCTCAAAATGAGTAAATTCCTGCAGCAACTCTTCATGCTACTGCATGACGTGAAAATAATGAAGATGCATGTGGGAGATCACATACACATTGTCCGATAATTATTGTGCCAGTATAAGGTCCAATGACTCATAGTACATCAGCATCATCAGCGCCCTTATCCCTGTGACCACTGATACATCATTTGAAGCTTGTTGCAAATAACAAAACAGAAGAATATCTGTACAGACAGACATAATTCTCCATTTCTCCATTGATCTACCTGTTTAGGTCTTCCTGGGACGCCATGCCACGCCGTTGGTTGACCCATTGTTGCAGCTGGGCCATGGAGCTCTTCCTCTGTGCCACCCTCTCTGGTGCTGTCCTGGGCACAAAGCCCCTCCTTAGCACCACGTTCTCCTGCTGTCCCTCCCTGGAAATGCTCGATGGACTGGCATCCCGCTGGGGGTGTCCCTGAGTGGCACAATGTCCACTTTGACATCTGGATGGTGGGTACAGTGGTATGGTTTTGCAAGGGTTGTAGTTGCCATCATTTGGATGGTGATTTGGTCGAGCGACATTGTCAGGACCAGGTCCTCCAACATCATCATCGCCTTCCTTGCGCCTTCCCGCATTGTATTTTTTCTCTTGATTTGAGAGGGGGAGGGAGGGTGAGGGTGTGTCAACACTGTCAAACCCATTGATTTTAGGGTAAGGAGGCAGGTCACTATAATTCTCATTGTATGTTTGTGTGTGTGGATGCTGTTGTTGGTCGGGTGCCTTGGTCACCATGGTGTGGTTGAGATCAGTCGTAGCATCCCAGTTCATTCTGTCAAGTTTGAAGAAAAAAGAAAGCATGAAAATAGATGGACAACATAGACATAGAATCTTCGTTTTGAGGCACAACATTTCAAGTGGGTCAGTTGTCAACACATATTAAATGGTAATTAGAAATGAGTGATAATACAACAAACAGGATAAGAGAAAAAAAAATGATATGCACAAAAAAAATAAAATAAATAAAAATTCAGGTATTGTCACAGTTTATATATTTCCCTTCCACCCAAAATCAGATCACATCTAGCTAACCTACTGTCAGTGAGTCTTCCTGATTACTTTTTCAAGTGGAAGTGCATTGTTCCAGTTTTATAGATTCACTCATAATTGTTTCAGAAAATTGAACTATATTGAAAAAAAATATAAGGCAAGTGCTACACTAGGTAAAGTTTTAAAAAAAAGGCTGTAGGTGTTGTAGAAATTAAACAATCAGATGCTCTTCAAGGATGCAGACAAAGGCTGAATACAAATAAAAAGACATATCATTGACTGTCAAGCTTACTTGCAATGAAAATCTATCATGTCAAGGCAGTCGACTGAACATCCAAGGCACACTGGTCTGGTAAATTAAAAGTTCCTTTTTAGGTGAATGGATAACACCTATACATTTTGACTACAAAGAGTCTTTGTTGAGGCATGTGACAGAGATCTATATTTACATGCTCATATTTATTTGCTCATTCACTACTCTTCTCTGTGAAATCAACAGGATCTTGCAAATGAAATTGCCTATTTGTTGCTGAAATGTGTTGGCGTTAGCCATTCATGTAATCAAGGATTTTTAAACTTCAGTCAGACTGCATCCACATGCCATGGATTTTCATTCCAAGTAAGCTGGACAGTCAATGTGTTGTCTTATTATTTGAATGATTATAAATTGCATAAAACTGGCACTGTATGCCTATATAATGGACACAGTGCTTGCTGTTTAATTGTTTACTGAGGCTAATAACGACCCTTGTAAAAATCATGGACAGATAATAAAACGGCAAAATAAAGTGTCAGGTTCGTCCACTTTGGAACTGAAAGGATACCCGTTGTCCACTGTTTCTTTATTTCTTCTATGTAACAATGCCGATCGTTAAAGCAACAACATAAAACAGCTGTTTGCCTGAGTGGCCATAGTATTTCAGATGTTGATACCTAAAAATACATATTTGTAAACAGAATAAAGTAACGCTAGAAGTCATGTAATTAAGCACAAACAGCTGTCAGAAAAGAGACTCTGCATTACCAGTGATGTAATTAGTTTACAATAAAGTTACATTGGACAGATTATAAAACAGCAAAATATAAGTGTATTAAAGTAAAGATGATAGATGACAGAAAAATCACCTGGCCGTTTAATAAGGAAGTTGTGTGTGTCAGGTTTGTCCACATCATCCACTGACATAATATAATTGCTTGCTTGAGTGGTCATAGTATTTCAGATCTGAATACCTAAAGAGATATATGGTTTTCTTGTTTTATAGTGTTAATTTAGTAGAGTCAGTTTGTATTGACTGCCATTCAAATTGGCAGATCAGCAAAGGTTTTTTCTTACCAAAAAGGACATGATGCAAGGTCAAAGTGGCAGGAACTGTTGATCTCATCTATTAAACAATCCCCCTGATGGATGACGCACATAGAGATGTGAAAGGGAGCTGGGCTGGGCTGGACTTTTGCTTGGAGTCAGTTTTGAAACATGAAACACCAAAGCTGCCAGTTATAATTAAACTGCATTATATTATAGTCCACTTAAATATGTTTCTGACAAATAGTTAGAAGAGAACTAGATGATAACCAGGATCGTGGTGATCACGATTTCCCCATCACTGCCTTGTTTTACAGGTTAGAGATAGTTTAGCCTCAGTCTTCACAGAACATAAACAATATGGCAGGAACTTCCAGTTCACAATGTTTCTCAGTTGTTGCTAAGTAGTACAGCAGAATATGTTTCTCACCGCATTTTAGCCAAGAGCCATTTATATAGCTGTCATGACTGGTCATATTGGACTGGCCAATCAAATGGACTAGAATATGTATTGTAGTATGTAGTATTTGTGTTTGCACCTCTGTTTTGGCTGAACGTTGACCTCTGATGCCTCTCTCATGGCTCTAATCCATTCTTCTTGGTCCTCATGGCTGTCTGTGCTGAAGTAGTATGTCTTTGTCCCAGTGTGCTCCGCCTGCATGCAAAATACAACAGGACGCTTCAACTCCGAATTCTCACACCCCTCTGCTTCTTCCTCCAACCACACCTACAATGGGAGACATAAAACAGAGAGGCAGCATATCCATGCGCTGGTCAGTGTACTTATCATACTGAACAACCCTATCATTTTCATTAGTAAGAACTACACCTCCTCATGCAGTATTCAGATGACAGATGTCAGGTACTGTACTGTATTTCTGGTGTAATACAACTTTAGGTATTTTGTTTGTTTGTTTGTTTGTTTTGCATCAAACAATTTGGAAACAAACAAACAGTTTATCTAGATTTTCTAAACTACTTTATTTGGAGACTAATAAAAACTGAGGCGATTTGTAATAATCCACTGCATACAAAATCTGTGAACCAAACTCCAGCAAACATGAGATGGGTCTTTTAAACAGTGGTTAAATTGTGCAATGGGCAATTTTAGGGTCTAAGTATATTAAAGAAGGTGTGCCATGTACCGATTATAATGTGACTCAGCACCATTAAGCTTCCCTGTCTCTTCCAAATAAATACTAATACTAAATATTAATCAATTACTTAACAAGGTAAAAAAAGACATACCAGAATTGTCCTTTAATGATAATCCTCTGGTCAACTATTCTGGGGTTAAATTTACACAGAGTGATTCTGTTACACTTAAATATAGCACCCCTAACCCCTATATTTAGACAGAATCCAGCTTTGTGGCTAAAACTATTGAATTAGATTCAACCTATTCAGAGAAGCAGCTGAATGCAACAGTGGCCAATCATATAAGCTGGTGATCAGACAAGATGTAATTAAAGGTGTCATTTCAGAATCAGAATCATAATCAGTTTTCCCTTTTTGTCCCACAAACGGGGAAATTTGTTTGCCACGGCAGCCAAAGGACAGAATATTACAAAAAAACCATTAACAATAGTAAAAAATAAACAATAAAATTAAAAAGGTAAGAAATAGAATAGACTCGTATATACATCTAAACACGATATTGTACAACATTAACATATGATTTTAAACAAATCTTTGACAAGATAGAGCAAACCAGAAATTAAATATAGCTGTCTTTTTTTTTTTTTTTTAAGCTTTGCCCGCTGACCTAAACTGCAGCTATTTTTGTGATGTATGTGTATGTATATCGTGTACCTCACCAACTGCTCAATATTCACTGGACTGGGAACCCAGAGGAAACTTAGCAACATTTGAATAGTTGTTGCTGAATTGTTACTGTAATCAAACTAATAACAGAAACAAAATCAAGAACCTGTCATTTTCAAATATGCATATCTCCTCTCGTTTTCACTTTCTTGTTACCACATTTTGGTTCTGTGTAATTTAATGTAGTTCCATAACATGTCATGTCATCGTCCGTAACTGCTTATCCCTTTCCACAGGGTCACGGGGTGTTGCTGCTGGAGCCAATCCCAGCCATGTCTCAGGGCGAGGGCAGGGTGCTCCCTGGACAAGTCGCCAGCTCATGGCAGGGCCTCGCTGATGAGCAATGTAGGGTTCAGTATCTCGCTCAAGGACACTTCGACATGCAGCTCAGCCCTGCCCGGAGCTGGGGTTTGAACCAGTGACCTTCAGATCACTAGTCAACCTGCTCTTACAGCTCTTGTCATGATAGCTTCAGTATTTATAAGATTTTATATGACGTCTGTGTGTGTGTGTGTGTGTGTGTGTGTGTGTGTGTGTGTGTGTGTGTGTGTGTGTGTGTGTGTGGACACACCCATATGACACTCCCATACCACCCTTGCAGCGTTTTTGCCACACCACCAGATTTGGTCTGACTGGTTGTAGGTGTTGTAAACTCAAAACAGTTCAGTTGAGTTCAGTTTAACATTATAGGATTTGTAGAGGTGGCATTGGGTGCAGAGTTGACATGCTATCAATGACTTTACAACCTCAACAGAACAAGACAAGACTGTAATGCATGAATAAAGGTAACTAACTGACATGCAGACAATCAATACAAAAGATGGGAAAATGTAGTCGTGCATAATTTCAAGACAGGAAACTTAAAAAAGAAGGGTAATAAAATATCAACACCGTACCTACTGTACTGTCTACAACAACAGGAGACAGCAAGGACCAGCAGACCTTAAAGGGGTGGATAATGATGGAAGGGAAGATGAGACAGTTAGGAGGAAAGGTTAACTGTTGTCAGAGGTCCCTTTTTTATTAAAGTTCTTTTTATTTTCAATGCCATATTCACTTTTAAAGGGCACAGGTTGTAAATACAAATGAATTGTGAACACCTGACGGATTAACACAAAAATGCGCATCATCCTATGCACATTAATTGCACATAAGTCACTAATGAGGGATAAGCTATATATGTGTGGTCATGTCTAAAACAATGTGATTGATGAGCATGTATGAGTGTATGAGTGTCAGGTTGGTAACTCTGTAATGTGCAGGATATTTAAGGTATTATGTAATCTCTCAGAGCAACGACTGCAAATTTGATACTCCTTGTGCTATAAAGATACAGGGACTATACATTCATGGAGGGCATTTGAGAAATTACATAGTTTTCCATTCAGTGATCAACGTGCTGTAAAGAACAGGATCAGGATGTGAGAGGAGGAGGGGAGGATTCCTCTTTGGTTGAGGTGTCAGAAAGCCACATGTGGGGAAATTCTCTCTACATGGGGGATGCAGAAAGGTAGAAAAGATGACATTTACTGTCTAAATAGATCATCAAACAGTCACGGTCCTGGGAAAAGCATGGTCAGCCCAAAGCTCAGGGGATCTTTGTTTTGGAAAGAGATGATTGATGACTGTTGTGAATGCAGGTAACCCCCTTTCTGTTTCATCAGTAATATTTGGATGACAGGAGAGAAAACTCTTGTCTTCCCTCATGTGGCATGTATTAAAGAGATCTGATTCATCACGCTGAGTCTAAAATACTTCGGAGACTTAGCAACTAACCAGAATCAAGTCTTCAAGTTGTTGCCAAACTCAAAAACTAATAATCAATTCTAGTGCAATCGATGAAAAACTACAGATGCTTGACATCCTAGACACCTTGTTGGTGATCTTACTTGGTGGTTAAGCAGTCAATACACATATAAGAAGGCCCACTATAATGCCAGAGCAGCCTTTCAGCATCACCCAGCATTAATAGAGGAAACAAAGACTGACCACATATTACTTTTTACCACTGTAGTCAGACTGACAGTCATACCACTACTGAGCGTTGTATTCCTACAAGACAAAATGCATTGCCTTCTGAAATCAACTGGTACCAATTTACCCTAAAGGCCACCTGTAAAACCAAGTAAATCAAGACGTATTTTTTTCTTTATTGAGTTTTACACATCACGTACAGAATTATGTAGAAAGTGCAATACCACTGTGATGAAAACATATCCCCGGTCTGTAACAATTTGTCAGACACAATGCGGGTGCTACCCACCTATGCCCACACCCTTGCGCCAGCCTAGCTATCAGCCCACGCCTCAGCTCCAAGTCCAAGCCCATGCCTCAATCTCAACTCCTGACAAACCCTCAGTGGACCCTTTCTTGGGTACCCACCTTGCCAACAAAGTGCCCCCCGACCGACACAGGTTCAAGTCCCTCTGTCGGCAACGCAAATTAGGGCCACTGGGTGGACCTACAGACAGTGGATTTTTTCAGTTGATCTGTATCTTAGGCTGGCTGTAGCTCAGCAGGTCGGCCAGTGATAGGATGGTCGCTGGTTCAAATCCTAGCTCTGGGCTGGGCTGGGCTGCATGTCGAAGTGTCCTTGAGCAAAATACTGAGCCCCAAATTGCTCCTCATGTTTAGTTGACACCTTGCATGGAGGCTTCTGCCATCAGTGAAGGCCCTGCAATGAGCTGGAGACTCATCCAGGGTGTATCCTGCCCTCGTCCAGAGACAGCTGGGATTGGCTCCAGCAACAACCCCTGCGACCCCATAAAAGGGATAAAGCGGTTACAGATGATGGATGGATCTGTATCTTATTCTATTGTCAGATCATAACGACATTTTTAGAAACAAAAAATTACAGACTACAACTTTAACAATGCCCTGAAAGAGCCCAGCATCCGTAGAGCTGTAGGTGCTGCAAGAAGCTTATTCGATTACTTCAAGAGAAATGAACTGGCCAATACAAAACTGAAGTTAAAACAGCAGCAGATGAACACACCTCAGCACTAACTGATCCAGGTTGTCAGTACAAGATGGAACAGTACATACTACATGGTAGAAAGACTCCTGGAACAGCGCTGGCCAGTCTCTGCAACCCTGTCTGATCCAGAGGTAACTCCTAGGGGCAAATACTACTTTGATATGAAGCCAGGTCAGTGGGTGCTGCTTGAAGATCCAGTGCAACAGTTACTGACTTTTGGATGAGCTACAGTCTTCCACAGTGGACAAGGGATAACAGAGAGATGGGGGAGTTTGAACAACATCTCAAGAGAGAGAGAGACGCCCAACTTGTTCTTGCAGCTGCCATGGACCCAAGGTCCAGAAAGCTTAAATTTATATAAGACCCTCTCAGATGGAAAATAAGGGTTGTTTTCCTGCTCTGTCTAAGCTATCAAGGTCTCTTGTGTGCATGCCTGCAACATCCAGGCCAGCAGAGCAAGTCTTCTCTGCAGCTGGGAATATCTGCTCTCAGAAGAGAGGAAGTCTCACTCAAGACCACTTGGAGATGCTGACTTTCATCAGTATGAATTAACTGTGATTGGCCGGTTGCTTCACTAAGTTGCATCTTGCAACTCTTGAGTCTTTGTTTAACAAACTTAATGTTATTCATGCTGATTGTTATGCACAAAATGCACTTTTGTTACAGTAAAAGAAAGTTTATTTTAATGCTGCTGCCACTTAAATAGAATAATTAAGAGCCATTGTATTGTTTTTGCTTGACAAACTTTATGTTATGCAGGCTTATTGTCAAGCACATTTTTTTTGTGCAATTCATAATCTGACTAGTCGACGAGTTGTTAACAGTAGTTGATGACTAGTCGACTATCAAAATAGTCTTTAGTTGTAGCCCTACTGTATCTTTTTTAAATTATCATGTGCTTCCATCGTTTTATCTTCTTAAGCTAATGCAGTTTGACTTGCAGGTTTTTCAGTAGTGTGGTATATTGCATCTTAGTTTTATAATATTTCTGCCAGGTGATTTCACATTTCTGCATATTCAACATTTTTTTCACTAAAGTCACTTTAGCTCTCAGCATTCACACACTATTTTTACAGTAAATATGTTTTTTCTGGTTTATATCAGTCCTCCGTCATTTTTTTTTTTTTTTACACTAATGCCTTCCACATTTTTCATCATATTAACTCCATTCAAACATCAAAATATTCTGGTCACTTAGGACCATTATACTATTACTTTTCTCATTGAGGTTTCCACCTAGAAACTCCACTCATGTTGAAATATTTCACATTTTGTCGACATTCAAGGAATTTTGTTTCTTTCAAATCCCAAAACTTATATATACTGTATATATATATATATATATATATGTATATGTTAAATGTTATTATTATTTGTTTTAGGTTATTCTTAGCTTCGTAACAATGAAAATCATTTTGAAATCTCTTAATACCCACTCATTATCAAACTATTCCCACGATCCTTTATATTTTTACACAGAAACATTTACAAAGATTAGGACTTTCTCATATCAATTCAACTTATTTTTAACTTTAGACTTTTTGCACAGTAACCGTTCAAAATATTACCATTTCTCAACCATTTTCAGATTTTGTATATGGGACAACATGTTGAGAGCCAGAGTGGAGGACTCAACTGACAGAGCGGGTAGTAGCTGTAGCTGTAAAAAAAAAAAGTCTGGAAACCTTGTCTTTAACTCATTCCTATTCCCACGATGTTCACTCTAGCAATAAAAGGTTGACGTGAGGAAAAATTGTGCTGGTTACAACAGTGTGCTTCTGGAAGCAATTGGACCAACACTTTTAGCTTAGTGGTCTTTTGAATGACAGGAATGCTGACCAACTACCACACTAAGTCCCACTCAATGCAAGGTGAGGTTTTTACACCAGTGTTTGCAAAACTATGTCTTTGGTGATTGTTTCATCATGTAGCTAAGCCTGTAGCTCAGGAGTGGGTGAATGGGTCACAAGCTTTAATTTATATGAATTATGTTTCCTTCTACATAAACAGATGTCCTCTCTTTAGAGACACTTAGAGTTACTATGACAAATGTTGCATTCTCATAATTGGATCATGAAAAATGCCAATTTTCAGATATGGTATGTTAATATTAAATAGTCAGCAGTGAGTCTTTAGAAATTATATAAAATTGGGGTCAAAAGTTCACATACACTTGTACAGGAACATGTATATCGGGGCAGTTTTCAGTACCAATGAATTCTACAACTCTCCTATTTCTGTGATGAATTATTGAAACACACACATATTACTTTGTTCAAAAAGATTCATGAAGTTTGGCTTATTATGGGAGGTTCAGCAAAAGCTCAAGTTGAAGTAAATGTCAAGCATATGAAATAATATTACAGTATCAAAAACTTGGTATTCAAAGGTATGAATATCCCATAACAAACATTATCTTCCTATTAACTTCCCACAGAAGGGTGTATTATCTAAAAATAACATGCTTGTAAAAAAAAAAAAAAAAGAAAAAAAAAGAATCTGAAATGTACCACAAGATGGCACCACACGCATTAGAGTGAGATACCACACAAGATTCAGCCAGCATTAGTGGCTTTTTCTTCAATTCACCAACCACAAAATGAGGACAATGTATTACAAACAAACCTCAGATTAAAATGGAGGGTCTTGAATACTGTCGCATATGAGCTTCAAACTGCTGTAAGACAGAACAAGTCAGATGATAGATTTGCTGGATGTCTGTCATTCTGCAACTGTGGATATTTGATAAATGTAAAGGAGGAAAAGTAGGAAATCCCTCTGCATGAAAATAACAATTCTTGAGTAAATTATAATGACCACCATTGTGGTGTATGTCATGCACCACAATGGTGTTCACATGTTTGTTTACACATGTTTTATTTACATATTTGAAATCCGGTATTTTTCTGTAGTGTGTCCATGTTGAGAATGGCCTCATAACATCCTTGATACAAGCGCAATCTTCTTTGTTTTTGTGTTTCAAAGTGTTCTGACAACCTGATTTCCATAGTTTGATCATTACTGTTTCATCTCATTACAGTTTGCTATCCTAAAGGCAGAGAGTATATGGATTCAACCTAAAAGTTCAAATGTCTTTGTTCACTTTATGCAGAAAATAATGCAGAAAGAAACAAAACATTGAATGTGTCATATTTTGGTGCAGAGCTTACTGCTATATGGTCATGTTGTTTAAATGTATACCTATTTTTTAAACAATTCACTCTTTCATTTCAAAACTGCCACGAGGACCCTGAACGAAGCAAATATCCATTCTGGTCAGTACACACACTTTATTACTCTAGTGCTTCCTCTCATGAGATCTAATTCACGTTGATTAGATCCTATGTTAAGCTAATGACAATGATTCTGATTTGGAAGTAGTTCCTCACCATCAGTCCAATACTTGTGTATCTTACACCGTTTCATTAAATATAAAATGTGTGTGTGTGTGTGTGTGTGTGTGTGTGTGTGTGTTTAGAAGGGAGAGATCAGACTGCAACAGGAAATTATGTCACAGACAACAGTCACTTCCTTCCACGGTGGAACACAGAGGCTCCGCCTCCAGCCGTGATGCACGATGATGCCATTGGTTGAAATGGCTGTATAGTAACTGGCAACAGTAGCCTGGCAACAGAGGCGGGGCTCTGTTAGGAGTGTCTGTGTGTGTGTGTGTGTGTGTGTGTGTGTGTGTGTGTGTGTGTGTGTGTGTGTGTGTGTGCGCGCGCAGCCTCCTCCATTGTCCTCCTTTGTCCATTCATTCACATAGTGAGACTGGGAAGGATGGATACAGTAAAAGGGGGAAGTGAAAGTTGTCTGCATTATCTCTCACACAAAACACATGTACTGGGTACTATGTAACAGCTTACATTATAAACAGTGTCTTTAAAACACACCTGTAAATTATTCTGTTTTATTTACCTGTCTACTTGGCTGATCTAGCATGAGTGCATGAGAATTTATAGCCCAAATAGCCAAAGCCAAAGTAAAAAGAGTTTGTTTTCAGCCATGCATGTAGCAATATATTAATAAACCTCTTTGTTCATTGTGTCGTTTATTTTGATTTTGTTGTTTGCTCATGTTTTGTCCATAACATAGTAATCAATGTCTGATTATAATGTTGTTTATGTTTCTGTACATTTTAAAGTCTGGCAACTGAACACATTCCAATTTTGCTCATGCTTTGCTTGAAGTACAATTAATTTTTCCCCTTAGATAATATATGTGTTAGTAGATCTACTCTCTCTATATAAACTCTTAATAAGGTGATATTCATACTGACATTTTTTAGCCATAATTTAATCGTACATCTGCTGTAGAATGCACGTAGACAACACAGCTATTTTATCAGTCATGTTGAGTTACTGCTGGTGAAAAGTCAACATTTCCTGATTTAGCTGCTTCATACAAAAGCCTTTAGAATAACAAAAATACATCTTACTTGAATGACCCTTGTTAGCTCAGATTCTTTGATAATACTGAAGCCACTTATCTGACTGCTAGTCACAGCCATGGACCAACCTGTAGATTTTAACGTCTTCTGCTCAACACAAATGCTTCTTACTTAAAGACACACCTTGAAGCATGTAGCCCTGTTGGAAATCCCAACTCAGCTGGCCTAATGTGCCAAGTCAAGACAAGCTAGCACATGTAGAAATGCCCTGTTAGCTGGC
>JARJLU010011390.1:0-16152 GCA_030272975.1 Sparidentex hasta | reverse complement strand
GGTTGGAGCTGTGCAACGGCGTGCAGTCGTGGGTCAGCAGGATGAAAAGGAGGGGCTCAGCACACATCCTTGGGGGGCCCCCGTGTTCAGTGTGGTGGTGCTGGATGTGTTCCTGCCGACCCGAACTGCCTGAGGTCTCCCAGTCAGGAAGTCCAGCAGCCAGTTGCAAAGTGAGGTGTTTATTCCCAGCTGGTCCAGTTTGGTGATGAGCTGTTGTGGGATGATTGTGTTGAATGCTGAACTGAAGTCTATGAACAGCATTCTAACGTAGGAGTCCTTCTTGTCCAGGTGGGTGAGGGCTGTGTTGGAGGGTGGTGGAGATGGCGTCATCGGTCGAGCGGTTGGGCCGATACGCAAACTGGAAGGGATCCAGGGAGGGTGGGAGGACAGTCTTGATGTGTTTCAACACCAGCCGTTCGAAGCACTTCATGAGGATGGGAGTGAGTGCTACCGGACGGTAGTCGTTGAAACAGGAGGGCGATGACTTTTTCGGGACAGGGATGAGGGTGGTGGTTTTGAGGCACGTGGGGACAACAGCTTGGCTCAGCGAGATGTTGAAGATGTCTGTGAAGACATCTGTGAGCTCTCCGGCACAGTCCCTCAGCACACGACCAGGGATGTTGTCAGGACCAGAAGCTTTGCGAGCGATCAGGTCCAGCTGAAGAGTGTACTTGCCAAGTTTCACGCAGATCGAACAAAATCCCAAGGATGAGTAGTTTTTCCAGTTTTTGTGATTTAGCGAACAAACTTTCTAGGCGGAAGTGGGCGGGGCAAGTCGCAAAGTGATTCAGCTCCATTCAGGGAATCTGGGGACCAACAATCCAAATGGCACCACCCTCCCTTGCAAGGTTTAGCCTGCAGCACCACTTTCAGCCAGAGAAAAATGAAAATAACTAGAACTGCAAGCAGTTATGAACGGGGGCCAAGCCCCCCACGCGACTCGGACCCCGCAGTCTGCAGAGCCCATGGAAGTTTGCCCCAAAGGATGATGGGCTCGGGGAAAAAGTGAGGACACAGGCCAACGTCTGAGCCGTGGTATTCACTGTAATGGGAGTGCACTGGAAGTGCAAAAGGCTGAATGTGTGCCAATTAGGATTTGTTGTACTAAGCCACGCCCACATTGACCAGTCATGACCACCTTCATGATATGGCGTCAGGATTGGCCCTACATCATACCGACCAAATTTCGTAAAAAATCGGTGTAGCCGTTCAAGAGATATAAACTTCCAATATTTTTAGCGCCACTTTTAGCCGGAGAAAAATAAAATAAAAAATCCTTACAATTACAATAGGGTTCCTAGCACCGCTGGTCCTAAAAGGATGACTGGCTCGGGCCCCTCTGGCTTGGCCCCCTAAAAATGGGTATGCACTTGTATATTCTTATTTTTATCACTTTCATCATAGCACTCGTGCACTTAAGGCATCCTTGATGAATAGCAGCTTGCCAATCGTTTCTGTTCTATATTTTTTACTTTATGGATGGTGATATGTTGTGGGTTCTATCTTGTGACAAATGTACTTGTTGTATGTCGCTCTGAACAAAAGTGTCTGCTCAATGTCCTAAATGTAATGAAGGGCAGTGAAGAAAAGATCTGTGGTTTTAGGTCATCCACAGAGAGGATGGAAATGGTAAACCGTGAGACCCAGCCAGTCAATATGTGTCTGTCTGTGTCAGACCCTTTCAGTTTGAGCAAATCCATTTCAACTTTTGCATACATTTTTCATTTACTTACCATAGCCTTCATTTTCAGATTATCATTTTACAGTTTGAATTTTCTATTTCATAGATTTTTAACCAGATTATTCCTAGTTGTGCAGTAAAATAATAATATTTTGATATATTTATATAAATGTATTTATTTGACAATTGATTTTCTACTTGGACTTATAATATAACTATAATGGCCAAAAATATCCTCAATCCAAAAATGCTCTGAGCGCTCTGAAACAACAATGATGTTCTAAGAAACCGTTTCTGACTGAATAGAGAAAATGAAGAAATGTATGTGCACGCAGGCTGAGAGAGCTGCCCCATCCCTCACACAGCAAACTTTGCACAGCCTCATGAAGGAGAGATATCTCTTCTGGAGCGAAAGTTGCAAAAATATAGCAAACAATGCAGCACCCAATACAAACAACGAATAAATGTTTCAAAATCCTAGTGGGGATTTCAGCCACCCCTTGCAAGTAGATGGAAGTTGCGACTCATTTTGTTGTAATTTTCTGGTGGAAATTCACAAAAACACCCCCAAGAACGCCTCAACAACCCCCTTTCAAAGTAGTGCTGCCCGCACCTCCAGATGTTTTCTGAACACCCCATCTAGAAACATTGGTCTAGACCTAAGGTTATTTTTTCCCAAATGCTTTTTATGGTAAATTCAGTGAAGTCATGTTATGACAACTGCTGCACACCACAAATGAACATGGCTGACATATGACATGAGCAAAGGAGAATACAAAAATATCATACAGTAGAAAGGTTGGAGTCATTCTGTTACTCAGTGTACTACTAAATATATCCTGCTAACTCATCCGTTTCCTTCCTTTTCCCATTCGCTTGTTCTCTGTGAGAATGTAGTATTAACCTGAGCTTTTCTATTACTGTGCCATGATGTTAGTGTTTTTGACTGCGTTATTTTGGTTATGGTACCACACAATTCCATCATATTCAACAGCAAATTAAGTTAAACTGAAAATTCAGGACAAGACTTCATCCACTTAAAGTGTCAAACTCCCTCCCTTTTCTAAAACTGTAAAGAATTTTAAACCACTTTTACCCTTTTTTGCCAGGCCTTGTCTCCCCCTGTGCAAAACAAGTTCCTGACACTTTTTGTAGGTTGCTGCATCCTACGTTTAGTGCATCCCAGGAAGATCGTGATTGATACAGAAGCCAGATATACCACCAGATTAATACCCAGGTGCAGCTAGACCTTTCTCAACACTAGCACAGCTTTGTGGAGATGGGTCCGGTTATGTGAGACTTTCTCATGAGTTGAAGGGGACAGGAATGATTTCAATGGGATAGATTGATCTGCAGCTTAAAATAAGTATGAGCCAGGGGCTTGAAGTTTGTAGGAGATACACTACTTGTAAATTTGACATATTAATCACTTGAGATTAATAAAGCATGCGTGAATAGGGGCACCACCTCCATTCTTTTATCACTTTGACTAATCCAGAGGAAATTAATCAAATTTGATTAGAAAAGGTTAACTTGAATCAATATCAATCAATTCTAATCAATTTCAAATTAATTTATTAAATCTCATAACTGAAGTAGTGACTTCTACACACAGTTACCATTGGTTTTCTACATTAAAACAAATCCACACAGACAGTGACATACGGTTAAATATATTTATTTGGCTAAGTAATTAAATATTGTTAAATGAGATGGCAAATTATACAAATGACAATATTAATAAGTAACAGAAAGATGCTGAGTCTGTAATGACTAATGTTATGAGTTTATGAATGAAATGTGGCTGATGGTGAAGTTGTGGGTAGGGTAAAAGCATTTAAATGTTAAGAGAATAATTTAATGCAAACAGAGAACTAAACAAACTTCTTGTGAAATCCAGGATATTAATTCAGAGCCAAACGACACCAACTCATATTTCATAACGTGAATCCATTGGAATGAAGAAATGGATACTTGTCTGTTGGTTGTAGGGTTAGCAGGCAGCACAAAGTCTTCCTTGGCGGCCGTTGCTGTCCTTTAACTGCAGGGTGGCAGCAAAGGGACCCGGGCCGGGAGTTGAGCCCTGGTCTGCTGCAGAGCCTCGGCGCATGGGTTCGCGCACGCTACCAACCGAGCTAAGCGGCATCCCCCCAGGGTGGCGGTCTTGATTCAGTACCCAGCTGGTGGCACATTTCGGGTTCATTGGCAGCAGAGCCAGTTTGACCATTCAAAAGAGTCTTGCTCACACAGTGTCTGAAACAGCAGGGTGCTGTAAGGTTAATGAAGATGGTCTTGATCCATTGCTTATGAGTGGTGGTTCTTGGGCTCTGATTGATAAACTAATTTAACTTCTTCGCTAAAATATCTGAAGGATGACAAATTAAAACAGAACTTCGTTCTGTAAGAAACTTAACAAAGTTGAAGGTGAAAAATATGAAACTTACATTGACATTGACTGGTGTTATGCATGAATGAGTTTGAAAAAGTATTTTCTACCGTGTCCAAATCTTCCCAGGGCTCACCACTTGAGAGCGCTGTGGCTCACAACACTTATTCACACATTTAACTTATCTCAGTCAGTTTTTATCACAGAAAAATGAAATTTCATTAGTCAAATTTATGAATTTTGCACAGTACAGGTATTTTCATTTGTGTACTTGCCGAGACCTTACTGATACCGATATTACTACCACAATAATAACAATTAGGTTACAGATGCACTGAATTGGAAGACAGGATTTATTTGCTTCTATGTTGTTGTTTTTTTTATTTATTTATTTATTTATTTTTTTTTACAACAAATGATAATAAATTAAATAAAAATAGATATAAATAATCATATTTTCCGGTGTCAGCAAAAGCCTCCACATTGGCACTGTCTTTACATTTGACAAGATGAAACTTGACAAAATTTCTCTGAAATCTGACAAATTAAACAGTGAAACCTATTACACAGTTAACACAGCTGACTTAATATCTAAGTCTAAACTATTAAACTATTGCACAGTCTCCACATTTGAGCCAGTGTGATATATGATGAAGTAGCCTGATATCAGTAGCCTGATATGTAATCATCAAGAACTGACTGTCAAATCAAATAAAGAAACAACATTTTGACAATATTTATTGTCACCTAACATTCAATCATACAGATATATAGTACTATAGATATGTATTAAGTTCTTCTCTCTTTAAGGAAAAGAAGGGCTGTGAAAATAAATAAAATAACTATTTAAAAATTGTGCATGTTAAGATAAAGAACTTACTTTTTGAAAATAACATTTCTTTTTCTGTTTTCCATGAAGTAAGGTTTCAGCTACTGTACTCATGCACTCCTGGACAACCCTCCATCAGTAAATGGCTCTTTTATGGAACAATAATCCAAGCAACTCTGGGGGAACATGAGCTATTAGCTCTGAGAGACCAGATGTGGAGTTATTTTTCTCTGTCACTCATCTCTCTGTCTTCTCCCCCTGTATCGCTCACTTGTCTCTCTGTCTGTCACCCGCTGTTCACCTCTTTCATCTGTCCATATTCAGAGTTGCAATGTTTATCACCTAGAAAGCACAGATTTGATTGGCTGAGTAGCATCACATGGGATGGCTTAACTTGCATGCAATTGGTCAGTTGATTTCCTGACCCACTAAACGCGTAAGTCTAGAAAAGCAGCACTGGTCAAAATAGAGTCGCCCCATCAAAATGACTTACTTCAATAACTTATTGACTATAGGTCCAGGTCCGTTTAGGAAATTGTGTCTGTTAAGTGTCCCAAGTGATGTCTTCATTCTTATGAAAATAAAAGTCCTCTGTCCAGATAATGTAATCGGAGACTGTGTATGGAGTCTTCTGGTACACGGGGTCACAAGGTCAATTAAGTTATAAAAAGTTGTTTACCTTGCAGAGAGGCAGAAAGGCCTCAGTTCATAGTTCAAAGAAGAGGCATTAACACATTAACATGCCTTTCTACGAGTTCAGGGCCAGACCTGTCTTCAAACTCAGCCCTCATTCTGATCAACCACACACCTATGACTGCATCCTGCAGACACCAATGCTTCAACTACCAGTGTCCAGTGTGCAGAAACTATGTTCAACACAAGCTTTTCTATTCCCCATTTTCAATTTCACATTTTATTGTCTCTATTTACTCAATTTATATTGTCGAAGTATCATTTTACATTCAAAATTTTCCTTTTAAATGTACTTGTTTTTGCTTATTTTTAAAGTTCACTGATGACCCGGTTCTTTCTCATCCAGTCATGAAATATTAATCTTTTAATTTGATTTTTTTTTTTTTATTTGGACGTTTTAATTTTAAATGGAAAATACCTTTCTTGCTGTAAATGCAGTGTGAACGGTGAATTGCCCATTGCTAGAAATGCAGAAATTTCCTCACAATGCCTTAACAGCCAGAGTTTGAACTAGTAATTTTAAAGTCTTGTGCATTGACATGAGCAAAGTCATAACGCATGAAGGAGGGGAATAGTTATCTGTGTATTTGTTATGAACCCACAATCTCTTGAATCATAAAAGCTATCCTTTGCATCAGCTGTCTTATCCTTGGAGTCATTATCAGAGACCTGTGGAAAACTTAACATTTCCACATCTTCTTGATGAAGAAACCATTCGCCTTGAGAATAAACTTTTTCAGCTTTGGTATTTGTACGTTTTGAGAGCTCCGTCGCCCCTTATTTATTCCCTCCTATTTACACCATTGCACTATTGTATTGCTTTCAACAGACAGAGGTCCTGGTTTAACTCTGATGATGGTTGTTGAGGCTGTAAATGTTAACTTATTGTAGCTGTAAAGCAGACATAAATGTCTCTGTCTTGGCAGACTGAAAAAGTACTTACTTACTACTGTACTTACTTTTGCTGACGCCGTTTCCCTATGCCTGATGCAATCAGAAAACGTTCAGTTTGAAGGAAGAAAAGCAAGGCTACAAAAACATATGTATAAGACAGACAAACACGCACAAAGTAATACATTGTATATCCTGCTGATTATTGTCCTAACAGATTTGCTTGTAGCTGCTTTGTCTTGACCTTGAGTTATTGACAGAGATGTCTGTGTTGTCCCCTGCAGGCTGCAGCAGGGAAACTTTCAGAGGACGGGTTGCTGCAAATGTCCAGCTCTGAGCCTCAGGGCACAATGAGACGCCTGGGCTCCAACTCAGATGATCGCTCTCGCCTCACCACTGCCCTCTCCTGTCTGAAGAGTGCTAATGAAACAGGTGAACATGACCTTACTCACAGAAACTGCATAAAATATAAGACCTTTTTTATATAAGTACAAGAAATTATACTGATTTTTTTCAAGATTCTATCGTAATTTTGATACATTACTATTTGATATGTTTAACAGCCATGCTGGTTTTACATTAAATGTATGTAATGTTAAAAAAGGGCATTTTGCTAATGTTTTTATCCCTAAAAAAACAGAATACAGCAGGATTACCAACCCAGTACAGTCATTATCTGGCCCCTAAAAGACCATGATTTACTGACCTACGTGTAAAAATGTGTACCTATCCTTTAAGTTCATTTTTTGCCTTGGAGATATTGTGGTCTTACAAGCTAAAAATGTAAATTGATGAAGTGTGAAGAATAATAGGATTGAAAAACTCCAGAGAAAAATGAACTGTTTTTTACGCTGCTTTATCTGCATTTTCAAGGTCAAGAACAACATTTCATGTTGAATTCTTTATTATTGTGCCATATGGTGCATATCCAGACATGAATGAAAAAACATCCTCATCAATTTGACAACAAATAAAGATTGCTAAAAATTCTGCAATGTGAAAAAATACACCCAATTACCATTACTCATTGCAAAAATGGAAAACACAACCAAATCATAACTAATTTCATCTCATATATACAGTATGGTCAGAAAGTCTGAGACTAAGCACTTAGTGACTCTGATAATGAAAGTGTAAATTAAGATATTTTTTCATTATTATTGTTAGATTAGAATACATTAAGTTAATAAACTGACTTCACAAGTACCATCTATATGTAATGTGTGATGATGTGTGCTCTACCTGCTAATTTCTGATCTTTATTCTCTGACCTAAGGAGATGACCTGGGGCCTGACTCAGGCTCCTGTAGCTCTGAGTCCCAACAGGACAGTGATGCCCTCTCTCCCATTAGCCCCTCCTCCAACTCTGGTAGCCCTTCCATTCCACTACAGCCCACCAGCGCCCATGGCCGCTCCATCTCCATATCAGTGGTACCTTGTTCAAATGACTACAGACCTTTCATATCAGCTGATGAAATGACAGACGCCTTCACCGTGGAGCCAAGTACCCCTCCAACCACCCGAGCCTCAAAGACACGCACTGCCAAGCCCTCCCACACACCACCACTGTCTTCCCGAAGATTTCTGCAGCTCCTGCCCAACATCACAATGACAAGATGCAAGAGTCATGAGTCACAGCTGGCCAGCCGCATTGAAGAGCCAGCTACACACAAGTAAGTCTTACGGTTGGTGCTACAGTCATGTCTCTTTACCTTTCAGCAGCTAAATATCAAACAGGAATATAGCTATAGAGATGTAAGTAATTGTATTCAGTCATAGCCTAAAAGCATAACTTTAATAATCATGTAATATTACGCCTTATTCAAGAGTCATGTTTGTCTAGAGACAATGTGGTCCTTTACCAGCCTCTCGAAGCACTTCATCATGATGGGGGTGAGTGCTATGTGCGGTAGTCACTGAGGGAGGAGACTGTGGGTTTTTTAGGCACCGGGATGATTGTGGCAGTCTTTAAGCATGATGGTACCACAGCCTGGATCAGTGAGTTTTTGAACAGTCCTCCCAGAAAAATGCTGTTTTTTTTTTTTGTGATTGTTGCGGGCAAAAATCCTTTATTCTGCGGCGTGTTTTCTTAATAAATGTGATGGAATATGTGGGATTTTTATAGAATGAAATTGCAGGAACTTGCAAAAAAAGAAATGAAAAAGAGAAAAAAGTGATTCCCCCAACACCCTGTTCTCACTAGGCTACTCCCTTAATTTAAAGTGCCATTACGTATTACTTCCTATGACAAGCAATCATACGACATCACAGAAAGTGCGGGGGATATTTAAGTTCTCATCTTGTTTTATTTCAGACCTTAATAAACACATGGCTCAAACTTACAAAACATTGATGAATCAAACAAGTTCAACATTTTTCAACTTTCTGCTGAGACATATGTGACTTTTTTGCAATGAAAATGCGGGGGTTACTAAACCATGCAAGCCCTGCATATTTTGCACAGAAATGGGCAATTTATGTGGCGAAAGTGCGGCGTATTTGAAAAAATGTGCCCCCCGCATAAATATGCAGACTTTGGCTTTGGTGATGTTTTTCATCACACTAATATCTTCCATGCACTTTTGAATGTATGCAGACACAGACTCAGTATACTATATATGTATATGATGATTGTCAGTAGCAGCTGCCTTGAACATATCCAAGTCAGTACACTCGAACCAGTCCTGTAATGCTTCCATGGATCCTTATGTGCATCATTGTGTAACAGGTGTTTTATAAATATATATTTTTTTATATATTTCTAATAAAATATATAAACTCCAGTCAGTCAGCAGACATACAGTTGCTGCTGCTGTAGCGGTTTTATTTTGGATCACATTACCTTGCTCAGCATGACCTGCCCTATTCTGCCTCTGATTGGCTACATCCTGCCCATTAAGTAACACATATGTGCAGCTCTCACCAAAGACTGAACAGAGGCAGATGTCTCACAATGTTACCAAACCATGGAAACAATAATGAAAGACGACAATATGTATGGTGTCCCAAAAAACCATTATCTATCGTAACTCATACATGTTCAGACAAGCTTAATATTTTGTTATTTGCAGTTCTATGTATACATTCATTTTAAAGATACTGCTGCATTTTTTTCTTACTAATTTGGTCAGTGATGGATCTGGTACAGTAGGAGGCATCTGGGGCAGAGCTGTTTTGCAGGCTGGGATGTGCAGGTGTAGACTTTGCTTTAAGTCACACACCATACTTTTTGTTCTTTAAGACATCAGGCCACTCTGGCCCACCCTCTCTCCCACATTGGTCAACATTTTGGCTAAGATGGTAGTCTGCTCCGAATGCCATTAAAAAAAAAACTTTGATTGTTCTATCAATTTATTTGTAGACATTTAGAAATTTAGCAAGCAAATGAGGGGAAAGTCTGGAAATACACAACCCCACTTCTGCCAGGGTCATACTTCCTTGTGTCATTCAGCAGTCACATATTTAGAAATGAAGACAATTCACAAGCCATACCAGTCCCTAACTATTATGTTATGAATTACCTGCTTTCAACAACATGTCTTTTGTCAGCTAGTTCGGATGTGCTGATGTCTCACTGTGTCACAGGATGAAGTGGATTGCAAGTAGCTGTCATTTGCTCACTGTCCTTGCAGGACCTTTAAGAAAAACAAAGTACTGGCTGCTATTCATTTAAATGGCAGTGGGAACAGTACTGAGGACTCAGCACTGCGGTCACCACTCCTGTCTGCCCAAACACCAGGCCCTATCCCAGCCTCAGCCCCATACATGATGCCTGCCAACCCTACCCTGCTGGACAGTTAGTTTCCAACACATACCCAACTGGATTTCTGCTCTAATGGTCTCTCTTTGTTTTCTCAACATAATCAGTCTAATGTCCTTCACAGATGTGACCATGCACAGGAGTTCCCCTCAGACGCTGAGGAGAGACATTGGCCTGGCTGTAACACACAGGTCTGTTACCACCAACCTCCTGCCCTGTTTAGAATAAAAGACTGGAGGACAATGTGACAGTTGCTATAAATTACAGACCTTGTGGTTGACATGTCACATCATTTTGCGTGATTGTGGGCTGTGAGGGAAGGTTACATTTCATTTATGTAGTTAAAGGTTACTGAGGGACTTTTTGAGCAACTACTTGACACAACTATAAACCTATACAAATTAAGTTTTAGCATGAAGTTCTTCCATGAAGTTGGGTGACTAGCAGGAGATGGATTTGAAAACAATGTTTTTTTGAAGATACAAAGGGAGAGCTATTCTGACTCTGAGTGCCAAGTATGGGTCAAGCTCATTGGATATGCTAGAGGGCATGACTGCTTTCTGTTGTAAATGTGTCTTCTGCAACCCCTAGCTGAGCTGGACAAACTGCATTTCCCCTATTGTGTAGAATCTGTGGATTTAACTTAAAATGCTTTCCCACATATCTAGAATGGCCATATTTTGTATAGTCTAGGTGAGTGGCCACAGTTACTGATTGACTGTTGTTGATGGTTAAACAAACATGCGTGTCCTCATACTATTTTGGATTTTTTTGGCTGACTGATTCTCCATGTCATTGCTGTGGTTACCTGGTAACTGCTTATGAGTCCATCTTAGGAAAATAGTGTGACATAGGGTTAGTTAGGATAAGACACTTCAGTCCGAATTCACACCAAGCCAGCTGTGGAGTCAGTTCATCTGTCTGCAAAGAATGGCTTGTTGTGAAAATCCAGAAATTTAAAGAATGCAGAGTGCTCACTTTGACCCACTGTTTATCTTGGCAGACAGTGAATATGTAATTGTTGCTCTAGCCTCAGCAATTGGCTGAAATGGTTTTGAATGCACTTGGTAACCCATTTTTTTCAAGCCAATGTTAATTTCCTGGTAATAGTTTATGATTACCCTCATTTGGCCTGTATGGACAGAGTAGTAAAAACCCATCTTCAGGTCTCTGTCAGGAAACAACTTGATCCCCTTAGATTTGCCTACAAATCTCACAGAGGGATAGAGAACACAACACTAACTATAGTGGACAAATACGCTCAGCAAATCACTTGCTTTTGTTCTTTTCATTGATTTTAGCTCTGCTAGCATAGAATTGTGCAAATTGATATGCCCATAGGCTTTCATCTACCATCTACCTTTCTGCCATGCATTGCATTTAAGGTGCAATATGTAAGAGTAAGTCACCTGTCAAATTCATACTATCACCTACCTCACTGCTACCTGCTGCAAACTGTAGCTGCCATTAGTTAGTAAGCTCATTTAGCTGTGTAGCTAGCTATATGGACGGGGAGCTCAAAGACAAGGGAAGTGTTTACACTGCTAGAGAAGGACCTCTGGACCAGGACAAGCCATGGCCAATTGGTTATCATGCTTACTTAAGTAGATATCTCTGTAATACAATACATGGACATCATGACGTCAAGTCGGTTATCTCTTTAAATTCTGTTGATCATTTTAGTTATTTCTTTGTTTCTCAGGTTGATCTCATCTGCATCAACTGAAGAAGTGTCACTATGAAATTATGAAAAGTTTTCTGTGCTGGTATTTGAAGGTTTTCAACCAAGTCCTGGCTATCCCAGACGTGCCAAGTGTGTCGCAAGAGTATGATGTTTGGTGTCAAGTGCAAACACTGCAAGTAAGAAGAAGTAAATATAAAGTCCCCCGCTGTGTGGTACTGCTTGTTATGATATCATTAGGATGTGTCATATCCATCTCGTTGCAGGTTAAAGTGCCACAACAAATGTACTAAAGACGCTCCATCATGTCGGATATCATTTCTCACGTGTAAGCTCTTACATTTTTTCTTTTTTTTTTAAATTTAGTTTTCAGGGAAATACCTAGATATTTGTCGGGCGGCTGTAGCTCAGCGGGTAGAGCAGGTCAACTAGTGATCAGAAGGTCACTGGTTCAAATCCCAGCTCAGCTGCATGTCGAAGTGTCCTTGAGCCAGATACTGAACCCCACATTGCTCACTAGTGAGGGCCCTGCGATGAACTGGTGACTCATCCAGGGAGCACCCTGCCCTCGCCCTTAGACAAGGCTGGGATTGGCTCCAGCAGCAACACCCCGTGACCCCATGGAAAGGGATAAGCGGTTGGGACAATGAAATGAAATGAAATACCTAGATATTTTTCAAAATGCTGTAGTGTATACTGTGTGTGTAAACTCATGATATTTCAAAGAAATAACTGGAGCATAAGTCAAGTCAGTTATGTCTGCCCTCAGATGACGTTGCCATTACTGTGGTGTAGGACTCCAACATTTCAATTATGAAAATTAAAATTTTAAGCTGATCAAAATATGAATAAATTTACAAAGTGGAATTTTAGCTAGGAAGTATAAGGACCATGGTTACAGATGGAACATGAGGAAAGGATGGAGATTGATTAAAACTAAAATGACAGAATGGATCTGAGACTTGTGGGTACATGCACTGTTTTAATTAAGGCTTGAAAAGTTGTGAACCTGTCCTTTGATAGTTAGGGTGATGTAAAATAAATGTTTCAATTGACTTTTAGTGCCAAGGATGCGTCGGGCGGAATCAGTGCCATCAGATATCAACAATCGGATTGACCACACAGTAGAGATCCCATTGCAGTTTGGAACTTTACCAAAGACAATAACCAAAAAGGTTAGTACATATATAATATGGTGCTCAAGGTGTGTAGGCAAAAACAAGAAATGTTAAACAGAGTATCAGGGTTAGTAGTCTGCAGGAGACACATGCTGTCAAAGGAAGGTTCTTACTATTATGATAATGGACTGGTGTGTGTGTGTGTGTGTGTGTGTGTGTGTGTGTGTGTGTGTGTGTGTGTTAGCAGGAACCTACCCCCAGTTTAAACCAGTTGGACTCCAGCAGTAACCCATCATCAGCCACCTCTTCCGCTCCTTCCTCCCCAGCACATTTCCAACAGAGTAACCCCTCCAGTGTCAGTGCCACTCCCCCACCCAACACGTCGCCACAGGGCTCCTGGGACAACCGCTTCCGCTTTCCAGGTCAACACGCTGTCACTGCCTTTTCTCACATACACACAAGCCTTGTGTAATGGAGGCAGGTTTCCAACAACGGAGGATCTTCACAGCAGTGTTAATACACACACACACACACACACACACACACACACACACACAGATCCATATATATATATATATATATATATATACAATATATAGACTACATGGACTACCCACCCCCATTGAATTATTAATTCATTTGTGGCAGTTTGAGAGATTGTGACATAGAAGTAACATGTAAAGTACACATTTTTGAATAATGACATTTACTCTGCAGTAGTGCAGTATTCTGAAGTTGTATTTTCCAACAGATGTTCCTGCATCTATATATGCTGCTGTGCAACATTCTGGCAGCTACCATGATCCTGGGTAAGAGACAGCACTGACATGGGTCATGCTCACTACATATCTTACTTACAGTTCTAAAGCACAAATTTAAAGAAGTCTTACCACTATGTTTGTTTATGTTATGTATTGATGGTAAGAAACCAATATATCCTGACAGATTTTTGAACACTTAAATATCAAAACCCATGAATCTATCAGGCTATTTTGTTAGTTGTGTTTTTTTTTCTCAGGGTGTCCCAGGTTTGTGTCACTGAGACACAGCTGACAGCAGTGGAACAAGGAGCGGTGAGTAGTGGTAGTCACATACCCTAGCCTCATTCACACTGCCGTTTGGATGCAGGGATTCTGCGCGAATTCAGAGGTGGCGAGGGGTGAAATTTTGCTCTGGCATTGATCCGCCTCTGGAGGTAGTATCACTGAACCAGTGTGAATGGATAAGCTGCCTGCACGTATCAAGGGCGCGTCAGTCTGACAGTCTGGTAACTACATAGGTCCCTCACTCAGCTGAATACAGAGAAATGTCCCACAAAGCAACGTTACATGACCAAACAAAAGTAACGTAGTAGCTGTGGCATTATGCAGCATCTTTGTATGAAAGGGGCAGCTGAGTTACACCACCTCAAAGGTGAAGTGAAATCTGTGTTATTTCCTTCTTTTTTAATCTTATCTGTCCGTGTTATTTATTGGACTGGTGTACTTACTGTGCTGTAAGCACTTGCTAATGTACTGTTGTTAAGCAGTTTTTTTTCTATTACTGATATATTTGTTGTCACTTAGAGTTGGAAAGCTACAAAGAAATCCTCTATAGACATGAAACAATGATGAATACAATGCATTTAGAAATGTATTCAATATGTATTACGCAAGGAATAAAACAAACACATTCTGGTAGTTGACTGACTGAACTCTGGACTCTTATATTGTGCCCTATGATCCCATTCTGCTGAATATGAACCTTAAAGGAACAGTTCACCCAATAAGGAAATTCTACCTTTATCTACACACCCATGCCAGTGGATAGTCAGGTGAAGTTTCATAGATCACAAAACATTTCTGGAGCTTTGCAGCAGCACAGCATTGCAGCAATGTCCTCAACATCTGAAATAGATTTTGTACTGTTTTGAAACATCAAAAAAATGACAGAATTGTGGAATTGGCCAATTAAAACGGAATCTACTTTTTAAAGCAGAATATCGTGGAATTTGACATAATTTTGACTGACATGCTGTTTTCATGTGGAAGTGGAAAGTATGTCTAGGGAAAACTGCACGGAGGGAAACAAATCTGGGTGGCAAAACAAGTCGCCGCTGCCCCCCTCCCCACAGACTGAGCCCCTCCCCCGTCAAAACAGTGTAAGCATGGTGAAGTGGCTGCCCACGGCTTAATCGGTGAAAAAACTGAGAAACTTGACATTTACCCCTTAGTTCAGAGCCGAGCAGTTCCCAAATGACTTGTATGTGTCAGGTTAACTGTTGCTTTGCAAAGAAGCCGACCTGAGACCTTTAAAATTTTGAATCATCTTCCGGTTTAGCAACCATGAGGTAGGCAGCAGAAAAACAGAGCTCCTCGATCAGTTGGAAAAACGCTGTATTTTCTCAAAGTGTCTCTAAACAAAGATAGATCAAGTTTAAGGAGCGTTTTTAATATGCCCAGAAAAAGCAGGAGATACATTTCAGAGATTGAAAAAACCCGCTTGGATGAGGAAGAGTCAGTCGAAGGTGACACGGATAGCTACCCTGACGCTGAGGAACTACCGGTGGACGCGAATATGGCTAACCTGCAAACGATACCGCAAGAACTACGAGAGTTTCGGCGTGAAAACGCAGACCCTCCGTGACATGCGAGGTGACATTAAGGCAACTAACAACAGAATTGACGAAGCCGAAACACGAATTGCAGAGACAGAGGAAAGAGTGCAGGGGCTGGAGGAGGCTACGAGGGAGCTACTGAAGCTACAGGCTAAATTAGAAGACAAAGCGAACGGACCAAGAGGGACGAGCAAGACGGGATAATATAAGAATTCATGGCATCGAGGAGGGGTCGGAGAATGACTCAGCATCTATGTTAATATTTGTGGAGAATATGCTGAAGGAAAAGCTGGAGCTGCCTCCCGATGCCGAACTCAACATCCAGCGCCCGCACCGCGCACTTGGTCCTAAGCCCCCCGCAGACTCCCCCCCCCCCGAGGTCCATAGTGGTGAAATTCTCCCACAGCAAAACTAAAGAAGAAATCCTGCAGCAGGTATGGCGCAAAAGGGGGTTTCTGTACAAAGAAAAGAAAGTTTATGTGGATCATGACTATGCTCCAGAGACCCTGAGGAAGCG